>JAZHEH010000833.1:0-251581 GCA_036589455.1 Ateles fusciceps | reverse complement strand
AGAAAAATAAAAGCACTTAAATAACAGAAAAAAGGAAAAACTGGTCAAAAGCTTTTTCAAGTTTACATAACAAGGAAAATCTTTAATAAATAAGCTAGCTTTAAAAATTATTGGTAAAGTCATATTAGAACTGTCTTAAGAGTTGCCAATATACATTTTTGTTTGTGTTTATCGATCAAGCAATTTCATACTTTTCTCCGCCAAGTACTTAAGGTGTCAAAATTTGGCATAGAGGCTACAAAACTATAACTCAGTCCAAAACAGAATGATCTTTGCTTGTGTAATTTTTAATAAACAAAACATTAATATTGGTTTAATGAAGGTAGCTACATCTTGAATTATTTAGTAAAATACTCAAACCTCTAATCCTGTGACCTTAAGCAATCTAGTCCACAGACATGAAGGAAGTTTGTTCTGGAAAAGGACTGTTATCATCTTTGTTTCAAAGCTAAACTATAAGTTAATGAACAAGAACAGATTGGAGGTTAGAAGCAAGATGGAATCAGTTAGGTCAGATCATTTTCACCATCTCAGCTATAATTTTGAAATGGTGGTTTCTTAACTTTAAATGACTATCACAGTTTTCATAAATAAGTAGATAAATGTAATGGAATTAATACTCACAAACAAACATCATAATTTAGAATCTAAAGTTAAATTAAACAACAAATATTTCATTATTTGGGTAATTTCCAATAAAAATATATTACAGGAAAATATTCTTTCTAATATTGAAAAATGTGTCATTTTTCAAGGATAAATAATTTTTGTCTAATTGAAAGTTTATTTAAAGGTTACATGTAAAACAAGCTAAAAGAAACCAGGAAATAAGAGAGATCTAAAGAAAGTTACATAAATAAAGAGAGCATAAAGATTATTGGTAAAATAAAATTATCTTCAAAAATGTAAATATTTGGTCTAAATTATGCAGGTTAAATAATAGGTGTACTAAATGCTGTAGGTCATAAACTGCTTCTTTGACTTAAAAATTGTTCAATTTATTTTGGAGTGTTAAATTCCAGATAAGGCCTGGGGACATTTCATATGCCTGGGGACATATGAAATTAGCCATGCCTCTAGCTATGCAAAAGATATTAAAGAAAAAAAGATTTTATATAAAAAAGGATCTTGCATGGTAAATTCTTTTCCTAAAGTAAAAGAACTGTTTAAAAAGAGGATATTTAGGACAAGTCAGAAAGTTGAGGCATGTTATAGCTTGTCTGTGTAAGTTGTGAAAGAATTTACAGAAGGGAATTCATGCAAGAAATATTTTACAATTTAGAGGTAATTAGGCTCCCTAAATGCTTTATGACTCTAGCTGTATAACTTGCCTGCTTTACAGCTAGGTAAGGCCTGGGACACACGGAGTTAAATGCTGGAATATGTCAGATCTTATCTGCACTTCTGTCTAAGTCCTACGCTCCATATCTAGTACATAATTAAAATCCCAAACTTACCAAGGTTTTCACCAAAAGTAAAGATTGCTAATAGTTAACGATGTAGCATATATTTGAGACTATTGAAGAAACAGTTTTATATGCAAGGTGTGTAAGGAAAGTTAAATATACTTTTGGTAAAAAGAGTATAAGGAGGCATGAGAATGTGGACTTTTGCCCAGATTAAAAGGTTAAAGGATTGTTTTAAGTTGGGTAAAATAAAGATGAAAGTTTAAGAAAGTTGTGGAAGGTTAATTGTAAGGGAAATTCTGTGTCTAACATATTGGCTAAAATTACAGGGGTATCATCCAGTTTTCCTATAAATTATTAAAATAAAAGCTCAATGGATTTCTCTTAGAGCGCTAACCTTCTCTTTAACAAAACTAGTATAGGATTATAAAAGGTCTATACAAATCTTACCTTATGATCAAACATTAAAATTGGGTAAATATGTCTTTACTAATGTAAAGGTGAAATTTGGCTTATTTGGTATAAAAATTATACAGGAAGCATTATCAAATATGAAATGGTGTTTGGCCTTCTTTGGGCTATATTTGTATAAATAGGTTATTGGTATGTGTTCCAAAATTATGGGAGACTCCTATAATTCTGATATATCTTAGTGTATGTTATCAGTAATAATTATTATGTTAAATTATTGCATACCACAGAGGTAACAGATATCCTTCTCAATTGTATCTTTAACTATGGCTACCCTAAAACTTTTTATCATCTATAAGTAATTGTTTGTCTTGTTTTGGTCCTCTTTAGAAGGTGGTTTTAAAATCAACTATAAAGCTCTAACAGGTGCTCTTGAACATAGGTTTCTGATAACTTTGGAGATTGTAACATCAGAATAGAAGGAAAACATTCAGAATAGAAGAAAAACATTCAGTGTGTTTGTTAATGCATGTTGAACATCTTTACAGATGCTTGTTTGCCATATGTGTATCTGCTTGGTGAAAAATCTGTTCATGGCTTTTGTCCATGTTCATTAATATCAAGCAGGACAGAAATTAACTGCATGAACTGAACTCCCTAATAGGAAAATGGAGTTATCTTTTAACATTTTGCTTAAAACATTGCTAATCGTTTGTTTTGCTTTTCAGAGTTGAGGAAACTTTTCTTTGAGCTATTGACAGCTTTTAACAATTTAGTATAGCCCCATGAACAAAATTTGTAGCATATTTGTTTCTCTCTACCTGATTTCTCTGGAATTTGGAAACTATCTGTGAGTGTTCTTAATTTATGGCAATATAGTTATTTGCATAAGTGCAGTAAGAATCTGTCTTCTTTTGTAACAAGACACAACTGGAAAAACTGGTTATTTTACCAAAGCTTTGACTGCAATGGTATGCTTTCCTTTAAGGGATCAAACTTGACTTGTAAAGCCCTTGGGAAATTGCCCCCCCTATTCTGTGTACATAGTTCCCATACAGGATTTCTGATCTGTGGTAAGTAAAGAATACCACTTTCTGATAGCCCAAGGAACCCCCAACTTATCCTGAAACCTCGAGAGGAGAGGAATTCACCCAACTCATAGATATTTAATGGTACAAATCCACAGCTGAGCTCGGATTTAAAAAGGTCTTATCTCAGATTTCTGCTATGGAACAAAGTTGCGACAAAGCCAATTTAAAAGGCCTATGCAACAAATAATTATTCTTGCTTCTCTTTCTAATCTGGCCAAGTATAATGAAGCAAACTGGTTCTACCATAATTTGTCTTTTAATGAAAATGAGAAACTGGAGAGAGAACAATTATGTTTCAAAAGCCATAGTATACCTGTTGTTAAATTCTAGTCATATCTGATGTTTTTCAGTTTTTATTATTTTCTACAGTTTGGATTAAGTTCTGATTTTTCTGGCTACAGGCCTCCAAAACAATGTTTTCCATTTTTTTCTTTTTCTTCTCCTTTTCCCCATTTTTTCTAATTAGAAATTACTGAAACCTAAGCTGTGCACTCCTAAAGCCCTGTGAACTGAAGACTAGACAACTTAAACTTCAGAAGAAAACCAGCGGCAACCTATTAATATGTGTTACTGTTGCATACTATTATGTTTCAGCAGGCGCCTCCTCTAAGCCCCCAAAACAGAGTGTTACCAGGAACAAATAGACCTCTCCCACTCCAGTGCTGCATTTCGGTGCCCCATAACGATGACCCCCATCTCAGCAGGAAGTAGCCAGGAAGATTACAATGCCCATCTCCCTATGATTCTCATGATAAATAAATATACAAGCATGACAGAAATCATGGACAAATTGACAGTGGGGATTGTGGCAGGTCAGGTCTCACTAATGCAGGCCTCCGTCACAACTGTTTCAGTACTGACTGAGTGGTTAAGTTAAATATTAAATGCCAGTGCCTTTATACAAAAGCTGGGATGTAACAAAAGCCCATCAAGAGTTTTGCCTAGGCCTTTCCTGGGCCTTAAGACATAACAAAATAATAAAGGATTCTTAACAGAACTCATTTAGGATTAAACAAGTTTTATCGTGGGTCTGAAGAAACTCCCCAGGTCTCCACAAACAAGTTTATTGAGGGTCTGAAGGAACTCCCCACACCTCTGTGATTTAACAGGAGACAAGGTAAAGGTAATCACCCCAGAACCTGGACCTATTTAGACTAAGTGAACTTACTGAGGCTCCAGAGGAAGGTCTTCAGGAATCAGACCTTAATTATAGATTAAAAGAGGTTAATTACTTACATCTTTAGATGAATGCACACTTAACATGTAGATACATAGCTCAAAATGTATGTAAACTCTGGAAAGCTGTAATTTTGAGTTGGTCTGGCAATAATTTCCAGGCCTTCTCCCTGTAACTGGTTGCAGAAATAAAAACTCTTTTTCCCCATTCATCTGCGCCTTGTTATTGGGCCACAAGAAATAGCAGCCTGAACCTCAGTTTGATCTGGAAACAGCTGCATTCCAGCCTGGGCAACAGAGCAAATCTCTATCTCACAAAAAAAAAAAAGAAAGAAACAGTAGATGGGATATATAATTTATGGTATATTCATGCGATGGAATAGCATAGCAATGAACAAAAATGAACTACACACACATAATAATGAGAGTAAATTGCTGAGTTATAATGATGAGTGAAAGCAAACACAAAATAACATATACAGTAAATTCCATTTATATGAAATTTAAGAGGAGGCAAACTGATCCTCCTACATATATCAGATACAAGTTGAGGATGATTACGGAAATGTGAGTAAGTATCGGATATTTGACAATATTAGACACTTGTTCATTTTCTTAGGTGTGACAATGGTATTGTTATCACTCATTAAATGATTAAGAGCAACATGTCATGATAGCTGCAACTACTTTTAAACTCTTGTACGTATGTGTGTGAGTGTGTACTTTTCCATTTTGGAAAAAAAAATGAGAACGAACTACAGTTTTATCATAAAGTGCAAGATAAACACTTTATTTTCAAGTATTTTTTTAATCAGAGCATAAAGGAAAAGATTGATATATTGTCCTCTATTAATATTCAGAATTTGTTACATCAAAAAATCACTAAGAGTGAGAAAGAATAAGCCACAGAACAGGAGAAGACACTTCTGTTTCATTAGGTTGTGTATTTAGATCTTTCATACACTTCTCTGCATGTGTTTATATTCCACAATAGCAAATAAAAAAGTTAAAAAAGAAATTGGGCTATAAAGGACCAGGTGGATCTTACTTAGCCAGAAATGGCTCTAACGGATGTTTTTATCATGCTTGTTAAATAGGTCATTTAGCTGCAAGGAATTTAGCATTGTTGCCTGCAGAAGCCATTGAAAAACAAACAATAAAGTTAACAAGCAATCTTCTCCAAAGTGCTGGCAAAGAAGAGCCCAAGGCTGAGAAGAGGTGGGGGCAGCAGCTGGGGAGCCCCTCCTGGAAAATATGAAACATCGTGAAGTCAATTAATTTTCTCTGATTGACATGAAAATTAATTTGCCTAGAATTATTCACGCTGGAGGTTCTAATTATTCATTTCCATCAAGATGCAAATTGAGTTTTATGCAGAGAGAACAAGAGGGAGGCCAGAGGGAAGTGATGGGGTGTGGTGTGGTGGGCAGGCCTGGGTTGGCGGGGAACCTGGGATCCATGTGGTACTAAGACACAGGAATTCTGGGATACTGCTTGGGCAAGGGCACCTCAGGGCCTGCTTGCCTCCCATCTGAAGTGGTTCTCCTCTGGGGAGAGTCACTGAGCCACAGGAGAAGCAGCAGAGACAGGGAGCTACTGTGTGCAAACTGCATCACAGGATGCACCTGATGCCAGGAACAAGCAATGCCCAATTCTGGGAACCCAGAGACGCTCTCAGCTGGGGCCGGTGCCCATGCTGGGGAGAGTTACATAACAAAATAAGACGATGTGCTCAGTGTGCATCCTTTCCTGCGGTGGGTGTTCAGGACATGTTTGATGATTCACCGCTGCATTATTAATCTTTTGGCAGACCACTGAAAAAAGTCACCCTCTGTACGAATAATAAAATTTATTAAATTATGCAAGAAATACTTGTTACTCAAATATTAGCTGGGTCAACCATGTGTTGGGTACTAGGAATGTAGAGGGAAAAAGTTAGTCTTCATATTCTCAGGGGGCTCACTGTGGAGTCCTAAGACCACAACAGACCTTGAGAGTGGCTGTTTTTAAGGAGGGGAGGGAAGATGTGCAAGACCTGTACCACTGAAAACCACAAAGCATTGTTGAGGAAAAATGAAGATCTAAATCAAAAATGCAAAGAACTCGGATAAACCACTGCACTTTTTTCAAAATAAAAAGGTGAACGGACTTGCTCTATGGCTGTTGAAACATTATAAAATGATGTATTACTCAAGGTTCTCCAGCAGACCAAACAGAATGTGTCCATGCAGAGAGAGGTTTATTGTGAAAGCCTGGTGACTTGCTCGACACACTCTAGAGCTGGCAGGCTGGATACTCAAGGAAGAGTTGCAATTGAGTCCAAAGGCAATCTGCTGACAGAATCTCTTCTTTCCTGGAAGTCAGTCTTTGTTCTGGTAAGTCCTTTAACTGATTGCATAAGGCCCACCCACATTAGGAAAGGTAATTTGCATTATTCAAAGACCACCCATTTACATGTTCATCGCATCTTTAAAAATGCTTTCACAGAAGCATTTAGAAAAATAACCAAATATTTGAGCACCATGGCCCAGCCAAGTTGACATAAAATTAATCCCAGCAGATGACAATTAAGAAAGCATGACATTGGCCAGGCACAGTGGTTCATGCCTATAATCCCAGCACTTTGGGAGGCCAAGGCAGGAGGATCACTTGATGCCAGGAGTTCAAGACCAACCTAGGCAATAGAGCAAAACACTGCCTTTTATATGTACATATATATATACACACATACATATAAAATATATATATACAAACATACATATAAAATATATATATACACACATATATAAATATATATATACACATATATATAAAATATATATAACACACATATATAATATATATACACATATATAAAATATATATACACACATATATAAAATATATATATATACATATATATGTATTTTTACTTATTAACAGGTAAAATACGTATATACATATATATATATATATATAAACGTATCTTTCCACAGTTCAGTTTTGGAAGCCAAAAATCTGAAATCAAGGTGACACCAGGGCCACGCTCCCTCCAAAGTCTCAAGGAAAGGATCCTTTTTTGCCTTTTCCAGCTGCTGATGGTTGCCAGCAATGCTTGGCATTCCTTAGAAGGCAGCTGCGTCACTCCAGTTCTGCCTCCGACATGATATGACCTTCTTTCCTGAGTCTCTATATCCAAATTTCAGTTTTTTTATAAGGACACCAGCCATTGGGTTAGGGCCCGTGCTAATCCAGTATGACCTCATCTCAACATGATTCCATTTGCAAGACTCCACAGTCACGCACGCTGCGTGTTTCAGTCAACAACAGACTGCCCGTTCGATGGTGGCCCCATAAGATTATAATGGAGCTGAAAAACTCCTGTCATGTAGTGGACAGCGTACCCATTGTAAAGTCACAGCAAAATGTGTTACTCATGTGTTTGTGGTGATAATGGTGGAAATAAACCTGCTGCGCTGCCGGTCATAGAAAAGAATAGCACATACAATTATGTACTGTACCTAATAATTGATAATGATAATAAACAACTATGTTACTGGCTTGTAATCCCTGCACTTTGGGAAGCAGAGGCGACAGGATCACCTGAGGTCAGCAGTTCAAGACCAGCCTGACCAACACGGTGAAACCCTGTCTCTACTAAAAACACAAAATTAGTCAGGCGTGGTGGTCCACACCTGTAATCCCAGCTACTTGGGAGGCTGAGGCAGGAGAATTGCTTTAGCCCAGGAGACAGAGGTTGCAGTGAGCCTGGGTAACAAGAGCAAAACTCTGTCTCAAAAAAAAAAAAAAAAAAAATACTATGTTACCGGTTTAGGTATTTACTGTACACAAATATAAAAATGCTAAATATTTTTTAAAACATGCATAAGTGTTATAAACATTCAAATTCAGATTCATGTACGCACATGTATATATATATGACAAAGGAGAAAAATAGCAAAATCTCAGTAAATGTATAAAAATCCTTTAATAAAATTCAACACTCATTATTTAAGAAAAAAAATTTTTTCTTAAAAAAATTCTTAGAAAGCTGGAACTATAAAGAAACTTCTTTAACATGGCAAAGTGCATCTATCAAAACCCTACAGCAGCAAATGTCTGTAACTGCACAACGTGAGAAGCATCCCCCCACAAGAGCCCAGAGCAAGACAGACGCCTGCAAGCTCATCCATGCTCTCATTGCCATCATCACTTGCAGTTAACTTTGTCCTAGAGTGCCTAGCTATGAAAATAATGTAAGAAAAACAAGTGTAAGAATTAAGAAGGCATTTTTAAAAAACACCATTTGCCGGGTGCAGTGGCTCACGCCTGTAATCCCAGCACTTTGAGAGGCCGAGGCGGGTGGATCATGAGGTCAAGAGATCGAGACCATCCTAGCCAACATGGTGAAATCCCGTGTCTACTAAAATACAAAAATTAGCTGGTCGTGGTGGTGCACGCCTGTAGTCCCAGCTACTCAGGAGGCTGAGGCAGGAGAATTGCTTGAAGCCGAAAGGCCAAGGTTGCAGTGAGCCAAGATCATGCCACTGCACTCCAGCCTGGTACCTGGCGAAACAGCAAGACTCTGTCTCAAAAATAAAACCACTATTTGCAGATGATTTTTGCAGATATCTCAGATCTACGAAAATAATAGAGGCACTAATGAATGAGCTCAGCAGGTTGCTACTCACACCCATCCAACAGCAGCAGCCAACCAGAAGATTAAATTCTATAAGAGACAGACTTTACAATGACAGCAAAACATACAAGTACTGGAGGAAAGATAGCAACATATGTACAAGGCCTTTACAGGTTAAAAAAATAACTGTATAAAAAAGAGAAGGAAAACTTAAATAAATGGAAAACTAAAACACATTCACATATGAGATGACTCAGTATCATAAAGATGGCAATTCTCCTCCAAATCAGTCTATCAATTCTGGATGGCAGTTCCAACCCAAATCCCAAATGATTATAGATGCAAAATATTGTGTCATTTACTTACTTATCAGACTGTCCCCCGCTTCTTTTTCATTGTGCAAATTGTAAGCTCTTGGCCTTTTTTCCTTTCCTTTCTCTGGTGCTAAAGGAGTTCTAGCATTCAGTCTTAGAATGATAGGCCCTTATAAAATGCTGGTGACATAAATCTCAACAAAATAAGAGGGAAGTTTTGCCCCTTTTTTCTCCAGGTGCAGGAAACTATTACTAAATATCCTTACTTCTTATTTGTTACAAAAGAATATTGAAAGATTCCTAAACTTCAGAAATTATCACTATGGCCTGTGAAAATAACTTTTAACTCCTGAAATGTATATAATTCTCATCACTTTTTTTTCCTTAATAGTTTTCTTGCCCTGTTAATAATATTTAAATAGATGGCCTTGTTTTCTAAAAGATATAATATGTATAATTTTTTATTAGGGCAGATGACTATTTCTATTTTCCTCTTGTCTGCATGGAGTTTTTAAAAAATAAAATCTATATGGAATGTCTACAAAAAAAATGAAAGTTTTTTTCCTCAGTTAAATTAATGAGTTAATCATGGAATTTGACAAACTAAACCTAACATTCATATGGAAAAGCAAGGCAACAACATAGCCAAGCCAAGGTTACATGACAAAGCTAAGGGATGGCCTCTGTCTAGCATACATGGGGATGGCCTCTGTCTAGCATACATGGGGATGGCCTCTGTCTAGCATACATGAGGATGCCATAAACCACACAAATTGAGACAATGGGACCTCTGCTCAGCCCGACAGGCTAGAAGCAGATGTAGCCTGGCTGTGTCTGCTCAGGAGCTCCCTTCCCTGACCTCCCTTCCCTGACCTCCCCTTTAAACAACATCTTCCTGCCTGGATTTTGCATCTCTTCATCTGACTTTAATTTTGTATGACACATCAGCACCTTACTTACCAAGTACTTACGTGGTCATGTAGTTTGTTTTACTATCTTTCCCACTGAATAAAGGAGCAGTATCTGAGATTAAAAAGGGATATGGCATAGTCTGAACTGTGTCCCTGAAAATCCATATGCTGAAGTCCTAATCCCAGTACCTCAGAATGTGCCTGCATTCAGAGACGGGTCTTTACAGAGATAATTACGTTCAAATGGGGTCATGTGGGTGGGCCCTAATGCCTGATGACTGGTGTCCTCATAAGAAGAGGAGATTAGAGCACAGACACACACAGAGGGGTGGCCATTTGAGGACACAGGGAGAAGACAGCCATCTGCAGACCCAGGAAAGGGACTTCCGGAGAAACCAAACTGCTGACACGTTGATCTCAGGCTTCCAGCCTCCAGAATTGCAAAAAAATTAATTCATACTGTCTAAGCCACCCAGTCTGTAGTACATTGTTACATCTGCCCAGCAGACTAATATAGGACATCTCTAATAATAAGGGAGTCAATTCATTAAGTAAATATAGCAATCTTTACAGTGTCTGTACCTAATAACAGAGCATCAGATAAATGACACAAAAACTGATAGAATAAGTGGAGAAATAGACAAATCCACAATCATAGTTGTAATTTTTTTTTTTTGAGACAGAGTCTCTCTCTGTTGCCCAGGCTGGAGTGCAGTGGCATGATCTCAGCTCACTGCAACCTCCACCTCCTGAGTTCAAGCAATTTCCAGCTAATTTTTGTATTTTTAGTAAAGACAGGGTTTCACCATGTTGGCAAGGTTGGTATCAAACTCCTGGCCTCAAGTGATCCACCCACCTCGGCCTCCCAAAATGCTGGGATTATAGGCATGAGCCACTACGCCCAGCCCATAGTTATAAATTTTAACATTATTCTCTCCATAATTGATTGAACTACTCAACAAAATATCAGTAACCATATGAACTATATAAATAACACTTTAACCAACTTAACCCAGAGCTTCTCAACCTTGGCACCACTGGCACTTGGGGCTGGGAAATTTTTTCTTGTGGGGGCTGTCCTGTGCATAGTAGGATATGTCACTAGACATTACAAATGTTTCCTCATAGAAGAAAATCACCCCTGGTTGGGAAGTGATGGCCTGTTTGACTTTATAGAACACTACAACCAATCCCCTGCATTTTCAAGTGTATATAGAACTTTCACCAAAACAGACAGTATGGCTCAAGAGATTCCAAAAGATTGAAATCACACAAAATGTTCTCTGACCAAAAAGGAATTTAATTAGAATACTTTTTGTAATTTTGGAAAATCTCTGAATAAATAGATCAAATGTTAATAAATACAAAATAGCAATATTTATACGACACAGCTAAAGCTGTACTTATCCTAGAAAAAACAGATTTAAAATTAATTACGTATGATTTTGCCTTAAAAATCTAAAAAAAAGAAGTGCAAATTAAACCCAAAATAAATAGACAAAAGAAAATTGCCAATATAAAATTGAAATCAATAGAAACAGAAAATAAACAACCAAGAGAGAAATAAATGAAACCAAAAGTTGGTTCTTTGGAAAGGTTAAGAAAATCAATAAAATTCTAGCTGGACTAAGCAAGACAGAGCAGAGAAAACACAAGTACCAACATCAGGGATGGAAGAGTCGACACCACTACAGATGCTACAGACATAATGGGGTGGAGCAGGGACCCCTCCTCGTGACCTGCTGGGCCTCCCCTCCCACTCTGCCAAGCATGGAAAAACAGGAAAATCTTGAATCCCTTCAAGGGAAATTCCAGACACCTAGCTGACCTTGAGAAGTCAAGGAGCAACCTGGTGAGCAAGAAGGTAATAGCTTAAAACAACAGCCAGGGAAGTTAGAGTCACCTTTTGGTTCCTATGGAAACTAAAGAGGATATCTTAACCTATGTCCCTGGGCTGTTTTTCAAAACCCAGACCCCACCCACTGGAAAATGCCATTGCTGGAATTTAGACTTAACATAAGGGGGAACTGATCACCATTCTTTGTTTTAAATTTCTTCCTAAGAGGCCTGGAGAGGGTCATGTCCACAGGCCAGAGCTCAATATTCCTTTCTGTGAACTTCAAGTTTTAGACAAAATTTTGCTTCCTTGACCAATTGAAAATAAAAGAAACTCTTAATCTACCTATATTCTGTAGGCCCCCACACCCTGCCTTCCAGATATCCTCCCTTTTTAGGTCAAACCTCCATGTATTGACTTACTATTTTGCCTATAACTCTTGCTTTCCTGAAATGTACCCTTACCTTTAAAAACGCTTGCTTGTAAGCCAACAGGGGAGGTCAGATCTTAAGCATGAGCTGCTCGATTTTCTTGCTTGCTACCCTGCAAATAAACACTCTCCTTTCTCTCCCTGCAAAATCCTGATGTGGATGTCTGCCTTTACTGTGCTGGACAAAAAGACTGAGGCTTGCTTCGGTAAAAATAGAAAAGATAATAAAGAAATACTATAACAAACTCCACGCCAATAAATTTTACAACTTCAATTAAATGGGAAAGTCCTTGAAAGACAGAAATCACCACATGAAGAAGAAAATCTGAAAAGCCTTTCATCTGTCTATTTTTTATGACATAATTTCAAACCTTCCCAAAAAGAAAACTCCAGGCCCGGATGGTTTTCCTGATGAATTCTATAAAATCTTGCACAAACTATTTTGGCAAACAGGAGAAAGAAACACTTTCCAACTCATTTCAGAAAGCCCCCATAACCCATCAACATACTTTAAAAGCCATGACCAAGTGGAGTTAATCCCAGGAATATAAATTTGGCTTAACATTCAAAAACTTATCACCATATCAATGCAATCAACATCCAAAATTTAATCAACACATTAACACAAAAGATGAGAAAATCAAATGATTGTATCAATTGATCCAGAAAAAAACATTTGACAAAATCCATTTGTGATTTTTTTTAATTGGAGTAGGAATGAACTTCCTCAATCTTATAAGGGCATCTACAAATATATATGGTTAACATGCCACTTACTGGTGAAAGACTGAATGCTTCCCCCTGAGGCAAGAGTGTCCACCTACCATTTCATTTCAGCACAGTAATTGAGCTCCTTCCCAGCCCAACAGGCAGGGAAAAATTAGTAAAGGTCATAAAGACTGGAAAGAAATAAAACTGCCTTTTTCACGGAAGATATAACTGTGCACATGGAAAATCTCAAAAAGCCTATAAAAAAACTATAAGGACTAATAACTAGATTTACCAAAGTTGCAGGATACAAAGTCCACTAAGAAAACTTTTTTTTGTTTCCTTTTCCTGGATGATTCATTCTTTAACAGCTTTTGGGGTATATAATTGACATATAATAAACTGCACACATATAAATTATGCAACTTGGTAAGTTTTGACATGTGTATACGCCTGTAAAATCAAAACTATGGGCCGGGAGTGGTGGCTCACGCCTGTAATCCTAGTACTTTGGGAGGCCAAGGTGGATGGACCACGAGGTCAGGAGTTCCAGACCAGCCTGGCCAACGTGGTGAAACCCCATCTCTACTAAAAATACAAAAATCAGCCAGGTGTGGTGGTGTGCACCTGTAATCCCAGCTACTCAGGAGGCTGAGGCAGGAGAATTGCTTGAACCCGGGAGGCGGAGGTTGCAGTGACCTGAGATCTCGCCACAACACTTTAGCCTGGGCAACAGAGCAAGACTCCATCTCGGAAAAACAAACAAACAAAAAAACCAAAACTATAGTCAAGATTGTGAACATATCCATCACCTCTGAAAGTTTCCTCCTGCCCCTGTCTTCCATACTTCCCCTATCCTCGGATTACCACTGTCTGCCTGTCAGTATAGAGGTTTCGTTTTCTAAAGATGTGTATAAATGGAATCACGAAGTATGTACTTTTTTTGTCTGATCTTTTTTTCACACAGCATATTTTGAGATTCACCCATGTTGTAGCCAGTACCAGTAGCTTTTTATTGCTAAGTACCATTTTATTGCAGGAATATTCCCCAGTATCCAGTCACCTGTTGATGGGCATTTGAGTTGTTTCCAGTTCGAAGTTATTCTGAATGAAGCTACGACTATAAACATTTTGTACAAGTTTTTGAATCAACATATGTAATTTTCTTTCTATACAGGAACAACAAGAAAATTTGAAAATAAAATTAAAAGTACAAGATCATTTACAATAGCATCCAAAAAGCAAAAATTACTTTTATTTCTATTTGGAAAACATTTTTACATTTTTTATGTCTCTCTTAATAATGTAAAGAACTAAGCATTCAACTAACTGGAAAGCTAGGTCACCCCCTGGATCTCTCGTCTGGAGCATCCCAGATAACTTTTCATGGCAACTTCGGTATGGTAACAGCTGTAAATCAATAGTAATCATTTTCTCACCGTAGACACCATGTCTTGTTTCCCAAACCAAAGTCGTGACGCGTGGGTTGAAAATAAGTATTCTCCGACCCATGGTTGTATTACATAAAGTTCTGGGTTAATCATAGTTAGTTTTGCATTTTTAAGAAAAAGAGATCAGAGAAGGACAAAGAGGAGGAAGGGGAAGAAGGGGAAGACAGAAATGACACACCACTGAGTATTACCTCTTGTGGAAAGCTGAGACTTACAAACCTGTGGTTATAGAACGCCTAAGGCACATCCTCAAACAATCTGAAAAGTAAATCTCAGGTTATTCTTCTTTATTTCTGATATTTTTAATTATGGCAAGATTCACATAATACAAAATTTGTCATCTTAGCCACTTTTAGGTATACAGTTCAGTGGTTGCTTTCACCTTTTGGCTACTGTCAATAACGCTGCTATGAATGTGGGTGTACAATTTCTCTTCAAGACCCTGCTTTCAATTATTTTGGCTATCTACCCAGAAGTAGAATTGCTGGATCATATGGTAACTCTATTTTTAGTTTTTTGAGGAACTGCCATCCTGTTTTCCGTGACAGCTGCCCCGTTTTACATTTCCACCAGTAATGCACAACAGTTCCAATTTCCCCCACATTTCTCTAACACTTGTTATTGTCTGGTGTGAAATGACAGATAGATACATACATACATACATACATACGCTGATACATACATACATAGATAAGATAGATACATAGATACATAAGATAGGATGGATAGATAGATAGATAGATAGATAGATAGATGATAGACAGACAGACAGAAGCCATCCTACTGGGTGTGAGGTGGTATCTTCTTGTGATTTTAACTTACATTTCTCTAATAATCGGTGATGTTTAGCATCTTTTCATGTGTTTATTGGCCATTTGTATATCTTCCTTGGAAAAATGTCTGTTCAAGTCTGTCTTAGTTGCTGGGCTGCTGTAACAAAAATATCATAGACTGGGTGCCTTAAAAAAACAAAAATTTATTTCTCACAATTCTGGGAAGTCCAAGAACACAAGGCCAGAAGATTCATTTTTTTGCTTTTTGGGTTTGTTTTTGAGATGGAGTCTCGATCTTGTTGCCCAGGCTGGAGTGCAATGGCACGACCTCAGCTCACCGCAACCTCTGCCTCCCGGGTTCAAGGATTCTCCTGCCTCAGCTTCCCAAGTAGCTGGGATTACAGGCATGTGTCACCATGCCCGGCTAATTTTGTATTTTTAGTAGAGACGGGGTTTCTCCATGTTGGTGAGGCTGGTCTTGAACTCCCGACCTCAGGGATCCACCCACCCCAGCCTCCCAAAGTGCTGAGATTACAAGTATGAGCCACCGTGTCAGCCGAGATTCAGTTCTTTCATAACAAAATCTTTTGCTCATTTTTGAACTGGGTTTTTTTTTTTCAGGTTGTTGTGAAGTTTTAGGAGGCTTCTACATATCCAAAATATTAATACCTTATTAGATATGTGATTTGTAAATATTTTCTATCATTCTATATATCGACTTTTTAGTCTGTTTATTGTGTCTTTTGATGCACAAATTTTCAAAATTTTATGAGATCTAATTTGTCTATTTTTATTGCCTATGTATTTAGTGTTATATCCAAGAAATTATTGCAAAATCCAATTTCATGAAGATTTTGCCCTATGTTTTCTCCTAAGAGTTTCACAGTTATAGCTCTTACATTTAGCTCTTTGATCTATTTAGAGTTAATTTTTGTATATGGGGTTAGATAAGGGTCCAACTCCATTCTTTTGCATGTGGATATCCAGTTTTCCCAGCACCATTTGTTGAAAAGATTGTCTACTACCTATTCAATGGTTTTGGTACCCTCATAGAAACTAATCTGACCATTTACGCAAGGATTTTTTCCTGACCTCTCTATTCTGTTTCATTGATCTAGCCCTATATTTATTCAGTACTACAGTTTTGGTTACTGTAGCTTTTAGTAAGTTTTGAAATCAAGAAGTGTGAGCCCTCCTATGTTCTGCTCCTTTTTCAAGATAGTTTTGGGTATTTAATTTTTCTTGAGATTCCATATGAATTTCAGGATATAGTTTGCTATTTCTGCAAAAAAGTTTCTTGGGATTTTTATGGGGATTGCACTGAATTTGTAGATCACTTTGAATAGTATTGACATCTTTACAATATTAAGGCTTCCAATCCACAAACATGGGATGCCTTTCTATGTATTTTTGTCTTCTTTAATTTCTTCCAGCAATGTTTTATAGTTTTCATTGTACAAGTCTTTCACATCCTTGGATAAGTTAATTCCTAAGTATTTTATGCTATTGATAATATTGCATATAAGATTTTTCTTAATTTCCTTTTCAGATTGTTCATTGTGAGTATACAGAAATGCCATTGATTTTTGCTTGTTAATTTTGTATCCTGCTACCTTGCTGAATTCACTTGTTAGTTCTCACAGTGTTTAGTGGAACTTCAGGGTTTTCTAGATATATGACCAGATCATCTGTCAACAGAGATTACTGTACTTCTTTCTTTCCGATTTGGATACCTTTTATTTATTTGTCTTGCCTAATTGCTTAGCTAGCACTTCCAGTAATGTGTTAAAAAGAAGTGGCAAAAATGGACATTCTTTTCTTGTTCCTTATCTTAGAAGAAAAGTTTCAGTCTTTCACCACTGAGCATGATGTTGCCTCTTGCTGCAGTTTTCTTTTTTGGGGGGGGCTGCTCCCCCCCGCCCCCCCCCCCCCCCCCCCCCCCCCCCGGCGCCTCCCCCCCCGCTCCCCCCCCCGGCCCCCCCCCCCGGTCCCCCCCGGCTCCCCCCTTACTCAGCTTTTCTTATGTTTAGATGGTTTCCTTCTATTCTTAGAGCATTACTTCTTTTTATTGTGTTTAATTCTGTTAAATGCTGCTTCAGCATCAACTGAGATGATCGTGTCATTTATTTTCCTTCACTGCATTAATGTGGTGTTTGACATTGATCAGTCTTCACCAGGTTGAACCATCCTTACATTCTGGGTATGAATCACATTTGGTCATAGTGTATAATCTTTTCAATATGCTGCTGAATTCAGTTTTCTAGTATTTTATTAGGGATTTTTACATCAATGTTCATAGCTTTGTCTGGCTTTGGTACCTAGGCAATGCTGGCCTCACAAAATGAGTTAGACAGTGTTCCTTCCTCTTCCATTTGTTGAGAAAGTTTGAGAATGATAGACATTATTAAATTCTGGATAGTGAAGCCATCAGATCCACAGCTTTCTCTATCAGGAGATTTTTGATTACTGATTCAATCTTCTTACTAGTTATAGGTCTTTTAGGATTTTTTATTCCTTTGTAATTCAGTCTTGGTATGTTTTACGTTTCTAGAAATTTGTTCATTTCATGTAGATTATCCAATTTGTTGGCGTACAGTTGTTCATAGGACTCTCTTATCATCCTTTTCTTCTGTAGAATGGGTAGTCATATCCCCACTTTCATTTCTGATTTTAGTAATTTGAGTCATCTCTCCTTTCTTCTTGGTCAGTCTTTTAAGCTTATTTTTAAAGTGTCATTTTGCTTAAAAATAGCTCCATCAGTGGGCAAGTAAGGGAGTGGGTGAATGAGGGAATGTGTCACATAACTCCCCTCTTCACATCCCAGTGTCCCCTGCCCACCATATATGGATACAAAAAAAAACCACCCAAGGCTCAGAAAAGAAGCAACTCCTGGAAACCAGTTTTTCTCCAGAGATGCATTCGGGAAGTTCCACACCAGTCTCCAGGTCCAGGCCATTCTCAGCCCCAACGTTTTCTTCCTAACTCTTTGAAAAGTTGTCCAAGTTCTCAACCAGTTTCCCCTGGGTAGGGAAGAAGCAAGCCCTTCCAGTTGAGCACAGACTGGACAGCTGACTGGGGAAAACAGTACTTACCTCCTCTCCCTGCCTTCTCTGCACTGGGGCTGCCCCACCCACTCCTGCCTTGGCACTGCCAGGGCCCTGCTCTTCTGGCTGGGTCAGACTCTTGCTGCAGTTTTCCCCTCTCTCTTCCAAGCATCAGTCTTCTGTGCCCCAGACCGTAGCACTGCTTAGGGACTGACTAAACTAATGAGGTCATCCAGGCTAAGACCCTAATGAGCCGTAACAGCTTAATGCACTCTGCCCTCCATAAAACACTTGAATCTTAATTCAGCCTTGAGTGCATTAAACCAAAGAAGAAAATAGTCGAGTTTCATGTGCTGCGGCAGGTCGGTGGAAGGAGAGGTTTTAGGAGGTGGGAAAGACCTTCTTGGTCACGGTGCTGGCATTGGGAGACAGCTGACACATTGCAAGTGTAACTATGCAGCTTAGCCTCAAACCATGTTTTAAAATTTTTCCTTTTCGCTTTCCTCCACCTCTCCCCCAGTCTCAAGATATAACTTTGAGACAAACTGCATATGCCTTACCTTTCATCTTGAAATACAGCCTGGGAATGCGCTGCGAACCTGCACTCCTCTTTATCCCCATTCTATACTCCTCTGTCTTATGCACATTTATTTACCTAGATGCTTGTTAAACACACACCATACTCACTTATCTGCTCATATATTCCCATAGAAGCTTCAGGGGCCAGATCCTGATATGGACCAGACACCTCCAGCCACAGTGACACCGGCCCCTTCACCAGATAAAACAATAATTCAAGATGAGCCATGGAAGTGGGTCACACCACCCGGCACTTCCTGGCTCCCCCGCCCCGCCTCTCATTTCAAACCTCTCCTTAAAACCACCGCATTCCCTCCACAAACTGAAGAGGGAAGATTTTTGGAAAGAATTTCTCTCACTCCCCTCCTTGCTAGTATGGATAATAAAACTCACTCTCTTTTTATCACACCTCGCTCTTGTTACGTTGGCTCCTTTTACAAGCAGTGAGCAGCCGGACCCTTTTGCCAGTTACAGAAGTATTGGAAAAGCTAACTAATGCCAGCAGCTGGCAAGGTCAGGGCTGGGGAGTGGCAGAGAAGACAGGTGGTGGACCCAAACCTTTCTAGATGGAAGCAACCTAGGACATATTGCAAAAGACTTGCAAAACGACCTCATCCACCTTTCATCCTCCTCCAAGAATTTCAAAAGGAAACTTTCATCAACACACATTTTGCCAGGCACACTGACCCCATCTGGAAGTCATCAAAATCAGTGTTGATTTATAGAGTGACCAACCTTCCCAGTTTCCCAGGACCTTCTTTATTTTGGCACTGAAAGTATCATTTCCAGGGAAACCCCTCGGTCCCAGGTAAACTGGGATGATTGGCAACCCTGGATCTCAGAGACATCTTTGGGTAGCTGCTCATGGAATTTGGAGATGGCAACAATGGCAAGAAGGTGAAGAATGAGATTTGTGAACATTATCAGAGTCCTCACCACTGCAGGGTTCTGTTTTAAATCACTGTTATGATTTAATCATCACAAAACCTCTTCAAGGTAAGTGCTATTACTTGGTCAGAGAAGTTATTCGTAGGTAACATGTGCAAGGCTGTACAGCTGGTAAGTGCTAGACGGGGGGTCTAGACGGGGGTCTAGGAAAATTAAATGCCAATTTATTAAGCTCCCGGGTGAGGTTCTGTGGTCCGGGAAAGGGGGCCAGAGAAGTCGCCCTTAACTTCCCAGGGCAGGGGGTTTTATAGGGGTTAGAGGCAATTGATTGGATATTGGGGGAAACAAAGCATAAGGTGGGCTGGCTAAGGACGTATGGGGCGAACTGCCATTGGGTAAGACTTGGCGGGATTTTTTAAATTTTGGCGGGTTCGAATGCATAGTTTAGTGCTGAGAATGCATAGTGTAGTGCTGAGTATAGATCTGGGAGCGAAATGCATAGTTTAGTGCTGAGAATGCGTAGTTTAGTGCTGAGAATAGATCTGCATTCTCAGCACTAAACTATACATTTCTATACTCAGCACTAAACTATGCATTCGAACCCGCCAAAATTTAAAAAATCCCGCCAAGTCTTACCCAATGGCAGCTCGCCCCATACGTCCTTAGCCAGCCCACCTTATGCTTTGTTTCCCCCAATATCCAATCAATTGCCTCTAACCCCTATAAAACCCCCTGCCTGGGAAGTTAAGGGCGACTTCTCTGGCCCCCTGTCCCGGACCACAGAACCTCACCCGGGAGCTTAATAAATTGGCATTTAATTTTCCTAGGCTGGTCTCAGTTTCCTCATTTTAAACTTGGCAATAACCCTTACACTGAGAGACAGAGAGACTGAGAGACAGAGAGACAGAGACTGAGAGACAGAGACTGAGAGACAGTGAGACTGAGAGACAAAGAGAGACTGAGAGAGATGGATAAGAGAGAAAGAGATGGGGGAGAGACTAAGAGACAGAGACAGAGACGGAGTGACAGGAAAGAGACACAAAGAGACAGAGAAGCAGAGTGGCAGAGAGATAGTAGCAGAGAGATGGGAAAGCAAAGAGAGTAAAAGAGTTAAGAACGTGCCATCACAAATTAGCCAGGCATGGTGGTGTGTGCCTGCGGTCCCAGCCACTTGGGAGGCTGAGGCAGAAGGATTGCTTGAGCCCAGGAGGTTGAGGCTGCAGTGAGCCATCATCACACCACTGTACTCCAGCCTGGGCAACAGAGAAAGACCATGTCTCAAAAAAAAAAAGAAAAAAAGAACACGCCACCCCCAAAATATGCCACCCCAGCATATTGACTATTTTGAGTTAAAGGTGATACCAGGACAGCCCTGATGAAATAATAAAGTCATTTTTCTTACTGTTTTCTTTAGTCCCATTATTTACAAGCATAGTTACTTAAAGAAACCAAATGGCCAGGATGGCCCCAGAGCTTCTTTAACCTGGGCCAGATGTATTAAAGGAAGATAAGAACTCCTGAAATTCACGCACACTGGAACAGGTGACCCCTAGCTGCCTTCACATCATTGCCACATCACTATGGTAAAGTTTTATGCTAAAATTTTCTCCCCTAAAACAGTATCTCAACCACGGAGTGTACATGAGTTGTAGGAAGATGCACATTTACGAATTGCGCCTGCGTGTCTGGAGTCCCACCCTACACATGCTACCATTCCTCTGCCACCTCACACCCAGTCCATAAAAACCCCACACTTTCTAGAAGGTGCATTGAGCACAAGTGCACACCTTCTCCATGTCCTGACCACAGAATAAAGCCTGACTGCCTTTTCCAACTGGAGGATCTTTCTGTATGATGGATACAAAGTGGGGAAAGAACTTAGTTCACCGGTGCCAAAGGCACTTGGAAAATAGCAGGTACAAAAGCATCACTCTGGCCTTCTTTCTGTTTCTTAAAAGCGAGAGATAAAATTCTTGTGTGAAAATGTCACCCCAGAAGTACAGTTTCATTCTTATTCAGGGATAGGAATTTGAGGCTGAGGGAAATCTGCAGAAACAAAGCTTGCTAGACTAACCCTCCTCCCAGCCAGTTCTCCACCAGCGATCTCCCCCTCGCCCAGGCCTTTGGCTGCTCACATTTTCATAACTTACCACTCTCTGTCTGATTCCAACATAAGCACTCACCTCTAACTGTGTCTGCACATCTTCCTTCTCTTATGAGGGCTTCTATGCCATGTAAAATTTGTATGGAATAAATTTGCATGTTTTTCTCCCTGTGGATCTGTCTTATGCCAGTTTAATTCTCAAGCCCAGCTGAAAAATCCTAAAAGGGTAGAGGTTAAAGTTTGCCTACCCTACAAGAAAGGGGGAGACAGAGAGAGAAAAAGAGAGATGCAGAGACAAAGAAAGAGACACAGAGAAAAACAGAGAAGCATGGGTTGGAGGAGTCACAGAGCCCCACGGCTGAGAGGACCTCTTCTCACTTGACCATGTCCGGCCTTGGTTCCAGGCAAGCTGAGGCTAGACCATCACCTCTCCCAGCATCTCCTGCCAACAACACCCCCACACACACACACACACACACACACACACACACACACAGAGAGAATTCATGGCAGCCTCATGGCCCCTTTGCTCTTCCCTCTGGGTCTCTGCCCTGCTGTTTTCTCTGTCTGGGAGCTCTTCCTCTAGGTAACTTCCCAACCAGGCCTGCCTTGATTACCGCCTTGGACCCTGCAGCCTCTTTCCTTGGCAGTACCTAATCACTTTCTAGCATATCATAATAGGCTCACTACACTTACCACTGACTGTCTGCCTCTCCTGCCAGAATCCAAGCTTCATGGGGAAGGCATCTGCACTTACTTTGCTCACTGACTTAACCCTGACACCTGGGCAGTAGGCACACAATCAACATTGGATGGATAGATGGATGGGTGGGTGGGTGGATAGATGGATACGTGGATGGATGGATGGCCAGATGGATGGATAGACGGATAGATGGATGGATGGATGGATTAGGTGAGTGGATGGGTGGGTGGGTGGATGGATGGATGGATGGATAGGTGAGTGGATGGGTGGGTGGATGGATGGATGGATGGTTGGATAGTTGAGTGGATGGGTGGGTGGGTGGATGGATAGATGGATGGATGGACAGACGGGTGTGTGGATGGATGGATGGATGGATGCATAGATGGATGGATGGATGGATAGGTGAGTGGATGGATGGCTGGGTGGGTGGATGGATGGATGGATGAATGGAGTGGCTTCTCTTCCTCTGGACATTGTGAGGCATAGACATGCTCCCCAGCCTGAGGGTGGTTCCCAGCATGAATAGAAGAAAAGAAAGTCAGGTGGCTCACACAGAATAGACGTGGGAACTAGGGAACTAAGTCTTGACACGTAGTCAAATCAATGCCCTGCTCCTGAAAAGCTGCTCGAGTTGGTATTTTGGCCCCTGGTAGCTGAAATACCTTCTGTGACTAGGGATTTAGGCAGTCACTTAAGAAGACTTCAAGAAATCACTGTACAGAAGTACAAAATTAAAGTGGTAGGTTGAGCTCACTGTGGAGCCCCTATAGGCTGGTGGCTTACCCTGCTGGCCTCACTGCAGGCTCCCTCAGGTGATCTATTGACTATCATCTGATGTGAGCAACAGCCCTGTTTACCATCCTTCTCAGTTAACAGAATGCAGAGAGCTGAAAGTAACTTCCAGCCTTGCAGTTCAAGAAGCATCAGCCTTTAGAGGACTTCACCCGGCCCATGCAAGGGCACAGCTCCCTCACGTAGGAGGGCTCAGGAAGGCAGGCATGTATGTGAGGGTGAAAACACATCCCAGCCCACCACACCCTTCACAAGAGCTCTTGCCGAGGCTCCTGTCCTTTCATCTCATATCTGCAGGTGGTGCTCCCTGATGAGTGCCTCTAAACCCTGCAGCCGCCACACTGCCTCTGTGCCTGCTCCAGCTCTGTCTCACTACCAACTCCGGTTCTGCAGGTCCCCCAACTATCTGTGCTTTGAGTCTCAGCTCCTCCACCAATCTTCAGGCCATCCACACTGGTCACCAACATGCCCCGTCCGATTCCCAGTGCTATCTCCTCCTGACCAGGTCTGTGCCCCTCCCAATATGTCCATCCCCTACTTTCTTGCTACCCAAATGCCAACTATTTTTCTCCTCTCTCTCAGCACTTGCAGTGTTTGGGTCTCTCCGCCCATGTTTATGTCATTAGGTGCGACAGAATAAACCCTCCACGTATGCCCAGACTGCTGACTGATCTCCTGCTTAAACTTGCAGAGGTTTACCTGCGAGGAATAGTGAAGTGATGAGAACACAGGCTTCATAACTCTGTGTCTTGGGTAACATCTCACTCAACATCTCTGAGTCTCAACTTAGTCATCAAGAAAAATAGAAATAACATGAACTTCTGGGGATGCTATGGAGATTAAATGAGAAAACATATCAAATACCTAGCACAGTTTCTAGAATCTAATAAGCAATCACCATTATAAGGGGTTTCTTCCCTTTGTCACAAAAACCTACATTCCAAGCATATTCACTAGACCACGCTGATTCTTAGACAAGTCCTAAGATATTCTAGTGTCTACAAAACTGCTTCCCTTTACAGAAATTCTAACTTTGAGAAATGTCAGCAGGGACATGAGTGCTGTGACCACCATGGCCCTCCATGAGAGACACTTCTCTGCCATGCCTAAATCCAGCCTCAGAGTCTCACCTAACACATTCCTCAATGTAGTCACTACTGGCCAGTAAGAGCTGGCATCAGAGAACAAAAGTGTTTGTCCTCTGTGAGTTACGCTTTTATCTGAAACGAAGTTGCTGCAGGCCAGGTGCAGACCAATCTGTGTGCCAGACCATGAACTACGGTGGATCCTGTCCACAGGTGCTCAGGTGTGGAAACAACCCAGAACCTCCAAGTGCAGGACGGGCACTCGGGGTCTCGGCCAGGTGGAGGAGGCCCTGAGACCTAAGGAATGAGCAAGAGTTGCTGTGTGTCTCTGTGCCTTCCCCAAGTCCTTGATGCCTCCTGCGTCCCGCCCCCAACCAGTGGTGGAAAGCACCTGCCCTTTCGGGGAACAATCCTTGGAAGTGGTCCCATTGCCTAGAGTGGTGACCTAAAAGTCCTACCTTATATTGGTGTTGCCTCCTTTCCTGTCACCCTCTGCCCCATTCCCTCTCTCCTGCTTCCTTTGGGGTCACTTCCCAAATAAAATCCCTGCACCCAAGTGGGCACAGCAGGGCCGGGCTGATGTGGGACTGTCCTGTGCCTCCATGTGTGGGGGTCTAGAGGGAGGGATAAGAGTGAGTGGTCTGTGGGGTGGCCCTCCCAGGACAAGGGGACCCTGGGTGAGGAGAGGTGAGTGTGGGCTCCTCTGTGCCAACAAAGGGGTTCTGCAGACCCTCCAGGGCAGAGTGTTGGACTGAACCACAAACATGACAGGGGCTGCGTGAACCCCCTTCAGCACAGAGGTGGGACTGGACAAGAGGCCCCCGCGCTGGCAGCCTTAGGGAACAGGCCGAGGGGGGAGGCAGAGGGAGGGGCAGGCCCCAGGGGAAACCACAGCAGCTGCTTGGTCCTGGGAACTTTGATCCCCCTACCTAGGAGGGCTCCAGAGGGAAGGGCCCAGGAGGAGAGACTAGAGAGGGAGGGAATTCGCCGCCAGCCTCAGCCCTGCGGACGTGCCCGCGCGGGGTTTCGTTGCTAAGGGAGAGCGTGCAGGTGCAGGTGCGAGTGCAGGAGCAGGTGGAGAGGACAGCTCTGCTCTCTACCCCCAAAGGGCGCTACCGGCGTGTTCCCAGGCCCAGCCTCCCCTGCGGAGGCTCCTTCTGGGCGGTGGCTCTCTGGATGCCGGGAGCTGCAGGGGACTTGGCAGGTGCTTCTGAAGGGGCCACAACCAGAGCGCCTCGAGACCGCCGCGGTCCACGTGCACAAAGCGACGCCCCGGTTTCTTCACGCGTGGGCTGCAGCCTCTTCTCCCACGCGGTCCTGAGCGAGTCTCAGGGGCCCCCATGCGGGCGTCCAGCAGGGCTCCCTGCCTAGAAGAGGGGCCGCACCCATCCTCCTCTCTCGGCCTCATCCTCAGGGCCAGCCTTCTCCCCCTCCGCAGCGCCGTGGGAATTCCATCTGGGCCGCCTCTGCCCCTGCACCTTGTAGCTTGCAATGGATGGGTCTTTCTTGGGCCCAGGCCTTTTGTGGAAGCACATCCCGACCCCTGCGAGATGGCAGTTCCCACGGGGACTCAGCTCTACAGCTTCCTTGTGGTAGATTTAATCCCCCCCAAAAATCCATGATAAACAAATTATCCAAATCCTAAGTAAAGACAGAATTGATATTACAAATTTTTCCTTTTCCCCTCGGGTTGCAATATCACCGGCACTGATCCTGTTATTTAAAATTTTGATGTTTTGCTCACAGTGGAAATTGCGCACTACTTTTTTAATATTGCATTAAAATATTGACGACTGAGTATTTTTGGTGCCTTTAAAATTTTTGCCCCGAGGAGAGTGCCTCACTCACCTCACTCTATCCCGCCTGGTCTCAGAGCCACAGTAGTGGATGTTTCACCCTCAGATGAGGGTGGGTCCCACCAAGCCGTTTTGTGCTGTCCCACTGCAAGAGGCATGACACATGGACCCGTACCTGAGGTTCTTAAGATGGCCTTGGGAGAGAAGATGAGATCAGGGACAGAGACAAAAAGAGACCGAGGAAAACTGAGGAACAAAGGCAGAAACAAGTGGAGAAGACGAAGAACTCTTTAGAATTCTTCTATCAGGTTTTCTGGTTTTTACCGGAAACTGCTTACCTCACCCCACCCACCCCCTCAAAAATAAGATTAAAGAGAACAGAATCGATCCGGATCCAAGCTAGCGACTGTGAGAGTTTATGCAGTGTCTTCCATCACTGATGCAGGCTTTGTCCCTGCTTCGAGGTTTTCCTTCAAAGAACTAATATTTCTAATCTGCAAGACACAGCGGCAATGTTATAGAACCACACTGGGGGTCACTCTTCCTGCACAGCAAACCAGATACTCACGCCAAGCTTTCTGCCGTGGTAGAAGAGAGTGACTGCAGAGCACTAAGCGAGAAGGCCCAAGCAGCTAACTGCTCAAGATCTGGCCTCCTGGATGGCTCACAGGTCAGGCTTTTTAAAGAAAGAGTAAGTTTCAGGAAAACAGAAGCTACAGGCAAAATCCTAAATCAATACACAGAGGCTACACATTGATGTAACTTAAAAGGACAGGACATCTTGAATGGGGCCTCACAGATCATGGGTAGATTCAAAGATCTGATTTGCAATTGGTTAAGGAAGAGAAATTTTCTTTAAAAATTAGGGAGTCAGTAGCAATCTCATTACTGGGTATATACCCAAAGGATTATCAATCATTCTACTTTAAAGACACTTGTTCATGCATGTCTATTGCAGCACTATGTACAATAGCAAAGACTTGGAAGCAACCCAAATGCCCATCAATAATAGACTGGATAAGGAAAATGTGGCACATACACACCGTGGAATACTATGCAGCCATGAAAAAGAATGTGTTCATGTCCTTTGCAGGGACATGGATGAAGCTGGAAATCATCATTCTCAGCAAACTCACACAGAAACAGAAAACCAAACACCGCAAGTTCTCACTCATAAGTGGGAGGTGAACAATGAGAATACATGGACATGGGGAGGGGAGCATCACACACCAGGGCCTGTCGGGAGGTGGGGAGTAAGGGGGAGGGGAGAGCATTAGGACAAATACCCTAATGCATGTGGGGGCTTAAAACTTAGATGACAGGTTGATAGGTGCAGCAAACCACCATGGCACGTGTATACCCATGTAACGAACCTGCACATTCTGCTCATGTATCCCAGAACTTAAAATAAAATTTTTTTAAAAATTAAGGGATCAACAGAAAAATCTTAACTTGCTAGGGAGAGTGACTTTGTGGAAGAAACTTAGAACAAAAGACAATAGATGAACTTTGGTTTGTTTCTCCCTCATCTGGGTTCTCTGTGCCAGCGGATCCATTCAGTGGGGATCCTCAGGGGGGTCCAAGCCTCTGAAAGGCAATTCAGGGACATCTGTTAAGACATTACCTTCAGTTTCTTTAGGGAAAACAAACATCTCTGGAGCTTTAACTCCCTTGGTTATTATTCTTAAGCTACTATTCTTGTTTAACAAGTTACTTAATCACCTCTGGGGCTACCTAGATGCCTGTAATTTCTCTTACAGGGACTTTGGGATTTTCCTTATTTCCATGCTTGTGGGTTTGCAGGCCCCTAAAAGGGAGAAGGGGTTATTCCATCTCAGCAGGACTAAAGTGTGTAATTTAGTAGCTTCTAGAAACCAGTCCACTGTTTATCTTGGATTATCTGAGGAGTTGAAATAATCTCCATGAGGACCAAAAGCACATATTCCTTTACAAGCACATTTGACATAGCCTTCGGGGTAAATGGCAACCCTGCTCACCTCCACCCAGGTGATGACCTGTAAGCAAAGGCCAAGGTGTAGAGACGGTCCTCCCTATGGAGGGTGACTTTCGGTGTGATTATGAAGAGTATACCCTGACCCTCTCAAAATTGGCCCAGTTTGGACAGTAATATGTGTTGTCACCATACATGATGACTGAATGAGGTATTTGAACCCAAAGCAATCCCTTGGGGGCAGGCAGAGCAGGTAAGATTGTGTCCATTTTACAGATGAAGAAACTGAGAGTCAGGGAAGTTCCAAACCCACCCAAGGTTGTAGAACTACTAGATGGAGGAGCCAGGATTTCAAGATTGATCTCCCATGCCATGCAACTGCTATCCAGGTTCAAGAAACAATGGAAAGCGAGCAGGCTTCAAACACGTCACACTCTCACCCGGGTCAACCCACACATCCACCCTAATCCACCAACCACACACACAGGCAGGAGTTTCACAAACCAGAAAAGTGAGGTAACTGGCAGCTAAAGGAGTCGGCTCAGGTTGTCAAAACCCAGTGATCCCATTAATGGCGTCCCCTCTGCTTTTCAGGTGGTAGATTTGTGATGAGAAACCAGAACAAACTTTCTCTTCTACTGAAATCTGTGTCCCACAGACTGGTTGCTTGATAATCCCCTTTCTGGCCAAGTCCATTTTTCACTGTTGAACTACAGTCAGAGCAGAGAAAGAGACAAGATAAGGCAGGAGAAATGGGCAAGGATCAGATCGGGTAAGGTTTTGGTCCTATTAAGGATCCCAACAGCAAACAGCTGTTGTAGAAATGTTAAGTAGAGGGGTGATAGATGAAGAGCCAAGTGTTTGGAAGATAGCGGGGGGGTGAAAATGAAACAAGAATGGGTGCAGTCTGGCAGTAGAGGAGAAATTGACCAGATTTAGCCGGGATTGGCTCTGGGAGGGAAGAGAAGGAGGAAGGGGATCACAATGCCGTAGGCTTCTGCCTGGAAAATGACGCCTTTCATTTAAGGAGGGGCAAGTGTGGCGGGCGACTCAAGCTTTGCATTTTGGATGGTGGGCCAAGTTGGAAGTGGCCTTTGCAAAATCCATGTTAGTCGCTGTGTAAGCAGCGGCATACTAAGGTTTAATGCTCAGAGGAGGAGTCTGGGCTGGAGATGAAGAGAAACGGGGAGTCATCTGCGTAAACACTGTCACTGCATTTTAAAACAGCTTCTAGGTGCAGGTTCATTCAAGGCTATGGCCTAAAGCCGGGCTCATTTCTTTGCACAAAATACAGCTCCAGGGAATTGCAATATTGCTTAGAAGTTAAAGGATTTACCCAACAAAATAATATCTTCCAGTACTCCATTCTCTTCTCTACGCTCAGACCAACTGGCTTCTCACAGTTGTACCGCCCGCCACCTCACCCACCACCCCAGCTGTCCAGACCCCTCAACCCCTAGTTAATCTCCTCTTGGAAATTCCTCCAGTGGCTTTTGTTTGCAAAGGACCTGCACAGTGAACCTGAGAGCCACCAGAAGCTCTGGAGGCGTGGCACACCCAGCATCTCTCTGCAATGGAGACACCTCCATCAACGGCAACTCAGGACCAGCCTGAGGCTGCTGTGGGGCTGACACCAGCTCACTTAATCCTCACTACCTCTTGCGAGACCAGGGTTATCCCCCTCTGAGACACAGGTAGTCCAGGAGCCCTGCTCAGTGACACAGTAGAACCCGGCATCTGTGAAGGGAGATGGCGCGAGTGAGTTACCAGGGAAATGGGCCAGCACCGCCAGTCTGCAGGGAAATATGAACGCCCAAATTTAGATCTCCAGCCTTGGCTCTGCTTTCAAAAGAAATGTTTTTGCTCTCATTTTCAAAAGGAATCTTTTAGAATTCTTTGTTGTAAAGTGTGTAAGCACTTTACCCAGGAATACAGGCTCCGTGTTATCCAAAGATGCTGACACCAAAAAGTTGTCCACTAAAGGTAAATCTGCTTAAAGCAGGAACTATAATCCATACGCAACTGTGGGGGAGAAAAGCTTATATTTAGACTTTATTTTGAAAATTAAAAAAATTATGAAAACATTTCATCTTATGTTCAACAAAACCCAGTTTGTAATTACGATGATCCTTTACTTCTGTTTGGGGGTTTTCCTTTTTCTTAAAAAAACTTCAAGCAGAACAGAAAAGAAAATGAACCTAGATTTCATAGTTGTTAACATTTTTCTCCATTTGCTTTTTTTGACTAAAGTATTTTAAGGTAAATTACAGGTATTGTGGCTTTTCAATGTGAATCATTTCAAAAAAATAACATTTACCTACATAAACACAGTGCCATTATCACACGTAAGAAAATGAACAAAACACTTCCCTAATATCGTCTAACACCTAAATCACATTTAAATTTCCCCCAGTTAGTCTACAGAATCATACAGTTGGTTTGTTCAAACATAGATCCAATCAAGAACCACTTATTGCATGGAGTTGCTATGACTTCTAGGCCTTTTTTTTTTTTTTTTTCAGAAGGAGTCTCACTCTTGTTGCCCAGGCTGGAGTGCCGTGGTGTGATATTGACTTACTGCAACCTCCGCCTCCCAGGTTCAAGCGATTCTCAGGCCCCAGCTTCCTGAGTAGCTGGGATTACAGGTGCCCACCACCACGCCCAGCTAATTAGTAGAGATGGAGTTTAACCATGTTGGCCAGGCTGGTCTCGAACTCTTCACTTCAGGTGATCTACCCACCTCAGCTTCCCAAAGTGCTGGGATTACAGGCATGAGCCACCACGCCCAGCCTAGGCCTTTTAAATGTAGATAATCCACTTTCTGACATGGTAGATGCTTTCCACATGCCACTGTCTAAAGTCATTGATAATCAATAAATAATAGCATTTAAAATGCAGCTCCTCAGACTCATAGCCACACTTCCAGGGCTTACTGGTGGCACTTACATGATAGAGTATTTCTGTCACCACAGAAAATTCTACTGGACAGTGCTGAGCTGGAACATTCTCCTGGCCCCAGGTACCTTCTGTAATATTGACCTGGTGGAGACATCAGGCCAGTTGTTATGTAGAATGTCCCCACCTTCTGGATTTGTCTGATTCTTTCTTCATGCTGCTATTTAATTTGTTCCTCTACTCTCTGTATTTCCTTTGAACTCCAAGTTAGAGCTCATGAGTTGATCAAATTTAACTCCTAGAATGAGCAGGGAAAGAGTATGTGCAGACAGTATTGAGTGTGACCAAGTGTTCCTGGCTTCATGTTCAATTTGTGTGGTACAATCATACACTATCCCTGGCCTCATGGTTTTGATATTCAAATTGTTTCATTCTTTTTTTTTTTTTTTTTTTTTGAGATGGAGTCTCACTCTCTTGCCCAGGCTGAAGTACAATGGCATGATCTCAGCTCACTGCAACCTCCTCATCCCAGGTTCAAGCAATTCTCCTGCCTCGGCCCCTGAGTAGCTGGGACTACAGGTACGCACCACCATACCGGGCTAATTTTTGTATTTCTAGTAGAGACAGGGTTTCACCATGTTGACCAGGCTGGTCTCAAACTCCTGATGTCAAGTGATCCTCCCACCCCAGCCTCCCAAAGTGCTGAGATTACAGGCATGAGCCACAGCGCCCAGCCCAAATTGTTCCATTATAATGTGCCTATTGCACAGAGGATTTCACCAAAGTCACATTTAACTGCTTCAGAAAACTTTGCACCCTCTACAGGACCCATATTTGGCTCGGCAGTAAACTTGCATCATGGGAGATTAACGGTGCAAGGCTGGACAGAGAGCTGATTCCCAGGAAACAATCCCCACAGCAGTGAGGGGCTTGAGGGGGCCTGAGGTCGTACATGAAGAGCCAGCAGGGAGCGTCTCATCTGATGGCGTGCGGTTGCCTAATGCATGCTCATTACTGTGGGCTCTCGGAATTTTTTTAAATGCCTCATTTAAGGACTTCTGATAAACAAAAGTTAAATTTTTAAAAATAAACTGTGGGAGGATTTTTTTATTTACTTGAATTCTTCATTTTAAAAAATTATTTAAATGACTCAAATGGTAAGAAAAATCTTAAAGGTTTAAACCAGTACACAGGACCAACTGATAAATAAACTATGCTTCAGCCATGCAATGGAATATGGAGCAGCTGTAATTAGGAATGAAAAATGTCTCTGTGTACTGATGTGGGGGAAAATAAATAAGCAAAGGAAACAAGCAGAATAATATTTATAATACGGTACATTTTAGGTAAGAGATGCGGGAAAAGATGACAGATAGGTAGCTGGATGGTAGAGCATTAGTCAGCTGGGGCTACCGCAACAGAACACCATGCACTGGGTGGCTTAAACAACAGGAATTTATTTCTCGTAGTTCAGAAGCTAAAAGTCCAAGATCAAGCTGCCAGCGGATTCCATTCCCAGATAAGGGCTCTCTCCCTGGCTTGCAGACAGCAGCCTTCTCACCGTGCCCTCACATGGTGAGAGAGAGAGCAAGCAGGCTCTCTTGTATCTCTTAGAAGGACACTAATCCCAGCATGAGGGCCCCACCCTCAAGACCTCAGCTAACCCCAATCACCTCTCTAAGGCCCCACATCCTAATACCATCACATTGGGGCTTAGCACTTCAACATATGATTTTGGGGAAACACAATTCAGTTCACAGTGAATTGATAGATATTAATTGATAGTATCAAAAGAAACTGGCAGATAAACCCAAAATCAAACTGTTTTAATGGTTATCTATTGGGAAGAAAAAAGAAACAGTGTGAATAAGAAGTTATAGAAGCACGATTTCTGTGGCTGAAACTGGATAAATAGAGTTTGGGGGGGATTATAAATGTTTTATGTGATTTTTAAAAATTAAATCACAAAAGAAAAACAAACACTCCCTTAAAATTTGAAAGTAAACTGAAATGAATGAGCCTTCCTGCATATAAAGTGTGTGGCATAACCATATAAAGAAAGCAATTACTTAAAGTGGCTTTAAAACAGCGTTTTGACTATACATCCCAAGTGAGAGATATGCCATGGACAATAAAAAAAGGAAAGAAATCATAGACTGCATTCAGTAGTCATATGTTAGTATTGATACTTTTATTAATTTACTATGTTTCCATCATTAGGAACCATAATTTTCAGCATAAAAATGACAAAGCATAAAATCAAGGAAGTTTAAGTAAAAATCCTGTTATCTTAAAACTGAATTGGAAATTGCAGTATGAACTCACATTGTGTTTTACTCTTTAAAAAATACGTGTTTTCTAGTTCTGTTCACTGAAAAAAAAACAGAAGCAATGAAACCCAGTAACAATGAGCACACTTTCACGGCTGAAGTCTAGATAACATTTACCAATGAATTTGGCTGATTCTAAGTCTAGGGCAAAAAAAATGTACATGAGACTGGATACAAGTCACTTGTAACAGAAAATGAGGAAGAAATCAAAGACTCGATGAGGTAACGTTAAAGTGATACAGGACGGCGCGGGGCTCGTCCGCAGCAGCTGGTCGATAATGAAGGGATTAATCGATGATTCCAAGACTCCTGGGGACGAGGAATGGGAACCGCAGGGTGGGCCTGGATGTGCACAAGCGTGGAGGGTGGGATTTAAATCCCAGCGCTTGTGGGCAGAGCCTCGTGTGCGCGGACATGAGGATACCAGAACCTAGTATCCCCACCATCCCACGGTCTCCCAGGAGGCGGCGGCAGGCGCGCAGTCTACAGCAAAGGACAGCAGCGGGAGCTGGAGACAGGCTTTGAGAAGAGCAGGTAACAGCCCCCGAGGAGCCGGGCCCTGGATGTCAGACTCAACTTGCAGGAGCATAAGAGCAGGTGTGGCTCAAGAACCGGGGCCGCTTTCTCTGCAGTAGCAACGGCAGTAACCACAGCGATGACCAGGGCAGCCAAGCCAGCAGCCGGGCCCCCGGGATGCCCTTGGCACAGGGTCCGAGTCCCTGCCTTTGCGGGTCCTCTACTCCCGCGGGGTCCAGGGTTGTGCAGCCCCTCTCCAATCAGTGGGGGATCTTCCCAGCAACAGAACTCAAGCTTCCAGCTCCTACCAGACCTGCACAGGGAGAGAGTTCCCGCACAGAGCGGCCAGCAAGGCTCCCCCAACTGCCCCAGGGCCTCGGGACCCCTAGGCCTGCGACCCCGCCAGACTCTGCCTCATTCAGTGGCCCCCAGGGCTCCTCCCCCACCCCAAGACCCTTTCGGGGACCCTGCCTCTACTCCACGACACCTGGGAGGCTCGCAGGGGCTGGCCTTTTGCTTGGGAAGGGCTCCCCCCAGCAGGACGTTCACTGAATCTGGAGGGAGTCGCCCTGCAGATATCCCGCGGAAGCCGAAGGGGACTTAGGTGCGCCCCACCGGCGAGCTGCGCCCGCGGGTGCCCGAAGCGGTGTGCCGGCCATCCTCACCGCAGTGACTCCTCCGCGGCGCCTACGCGCTCCATTTTCCGTCCACCCTGCCGGTGGGGGGCGTTCGCCTGTTCCCACTGTGCAGCCACCGCCAGTGGCGCCGCTACGAACGTCCGCGCCTCGCCATTCGGGTCCCGCGTGAGCATCCTTGTCGGTGCTCAGCACTAGGCGTGCATTACTGCTGGCGGCGCGCAAAGGTTTAGCGTGGGTGGATGCTGCCCGGGGCTCGAGTGGGTTTTAGAGGTCTTCAGTGGCTCACTCTCCAATCTGCGCGTTCTGGAGAGCGCGTGGTTAGCCTACGTGCTGATTTTAGGATAGCGAGACGTCTTTAACCCTTGCTGATCGGCTTCCTTTGGCTTCATGCTCATTTTCCTGAAGATAGCACTGATAGGGTATTGGAAATCCTTATGCAAAGTAACTGTTCGCTGTTTTGCCCATTTTCTTGATTTATTTCAACTGATTCTTCTATTCTCTTGAAAATTAATGTGAGTTGCAATTTTCATATCTATGTTGTTTTATCGTTAGTACCATTTATCAGTTCCCTGATTTCTTGACTTTTATGTTGTCTATTTCAGTATGTCTTAAATTATCTGTGAAGGTGGACCAGTTTTGGTTTGTCTGTTTTATTTCAATCAGTGGCACGCTGAAATGTTCAAGCATTAAATTGTTGAAAAATTTTAATGACATTCACAATCTAAGCCAACTCTCCCCCCCTCCCCCCCCTTTTTTTTAAAGACAAAGTTACTCTGTCACCCAAGCTGGGGAGCAGTGGCACAATCTCAGCTCACTGCAACCTCTGCCACCTGGGTTCAAGTCATTCTCCTGACTCAGCCTCCCAGGTAGTTGGGACTACAGGTGCAGCACCACCATGCCCAGCTAATTTTTGTAGTTTTAGTAGAGACAGGATTTCACCATATTGGCCAGGCTGGTCTGGAACTACTGACCTCAAGCGATCCGTCTGCCTCGGTTTCCCAAAGTGCTGGATTACAGGCATGAGCCACTGCCCCCAGCCTAAGCCCTAATTTTTAAATTTTTTTTAGATTAAGCAGACATAAAATACATTGAGGCAGGCAAGAAGGAAGGGAGGGAGGGAGGGGAGGGAGGGAGAGGAAGGAAGGAGGGAAGGAAGGAAAATACACTGTCAAATTGACATAAAAGTTTCCAAAAGCTGATTTTTCAGTGTGTTTACTTGCCCAGTCACAAACTGAAAACAGAGTGTGCCGATGGCACTGATCTCAGGTCTCTCAATACTACTTTAAAAATACCTCAGTTTATTTTATTTTCCCCCCTCTAGGGTTAATAATACTTTTTTTCTTCTTGTTTAAGAAATATTTTACTATCAAAAAGGTCATGAAGATATTCTGTTTATTTCTCTAAAACCTTTAGCTTTACCTTCCATATTAAGGTCTTTAATACATCTAGAATAGATTGAGTATGACATGAGTTGAGATTCCAGTTTTTTTCTCATGGGTTTCTGTCAATTTATTAAGAAGCTTGTAATTTACACGATCACAAACCAAAGGTCTATTAATGTATGGGTCTGTATCAAAGTTGATGTTTTGAGTCGATCGTCTATATGCCTACACTCCAAAACATGCTACTTAATTACCATAGCTTTAAAATAGGTCTTGATGTGTGGTGATTCAATTCTCCCACCTTACTCTTTTAAAATGTGGTTTGGCACGGCCCTTTGCAATTCCATACACATTTTGAATGCTTTTGTCAAGAAGACTGTTGAAATTTTAATGAAATCGCATTAACTCTGTAAATGTGTTTGAGAAAAATGTCATGTTAACACTACTGAGTCTTCCAATTCATAAACGTGGTTTATCTCTGCAATTATTTAGTCTTTTGACTGTTTCTCTCTGCATTTATTTACTCTTTTGAATGTGTCTCCATAAAATGCTATAATCTCTCTCACTTGCTCTCTACCTACACATACCACACACACACACACACACACACACAACACACACACACACACACACACACACACATGAGGCAATTTCAAAGGGCTCCCACTTCCCTAAGATGGGATCATTTGAACACCAAAAAGTCAAGTGACTGAAATGGAATAAAGCATAATGAATACATAAAACTCCATGAGTTATAATAACATTTCTAAAACTCTTCGGTCATCGCTGGAATTGGTTAGGACATTAACACATTACTCTAAAAATTGATAAAGGGGGGGGGCCAACAAAAATCAAGCGTTCATTCTGTCATCCTCTTCCAAATTATATTTGAAAGTTGATAAGGTACAATTTTTTTAAGAGACAGGGTCCCATTATGTTGCCCAGGCTGGCCCAGGACTCCTGGGCTCAAGGGATCTGCCTCAACCTCCCAAGTAGCTAGGACTACAGGCACGCACCACCACACCCAGCCCATTAGGTAAGTTTGGTGAAGAAGTCTGCAGTGGAGCAGGGACAGGTGAGCCCCCACTTATCATCAATCTTATCATCACTAAAAGTAGAGCAAATATGATGAGGCTCACTGACTGGACCCATTAGAAAGTCACAGAGCCACCTATGAAGTGTTCTTGCCTCACAAAGTGAACTTGAATCTAATCAAGCCTCTGGATCTAATCACCAATTTATAGGAAATATGGAGGACAGCAGAATACGTATTAAAAGCCCTCTAGGCTGCAATCAGCAAAATCCAGGATATGGGCCATTCTACAGATCCAGTGAGCCAGTTTCTCCAGTGAACCAGTGGCATTTACAAATAATAAATAAAAAGAACAAAGGATTTTAAGATATACCCAAACAATGTATGGGTCTTGTTTGAATCTTGATTGAGACAAATCAACTCTGAAAGACCTTTTGGAGAATTTGAGCATTAATTTTGTACTAGATGATATTAAGAAATTGCAATTTAATTTTGATAGGTGTGATAATGTGGTTGGTCTCGTTTTTCAAATGCTCTAGTTAATTAGAGATGCATACTGTGGTATTTACAAGCAAAATGGCATACTGTCTTGGATCTCCCTGAAAATACTCTAGTTTTTAAAGAAAATAATGTGAGAGAAGGGGTAGCTCAAGCAAAGATGACAAAATTTTGATAACTATTGAAACTGGTGAATATATACAAGAGGTTTTTCATTACATTATCCTCTTTTGTGCATGTTTTAAATGTCCCATATTAAAAAGTCTTTTATTGTTTTTAAATTTCAAAAATCTGTGATTTCTTTTTTTTTATTTTAAGTTCTTGTGCAGAACATGCAGGTTTGTTATATAGGTATACATATGTCATGGTGGTTTGCTGCACCTATCAACTGGTCATCTAGGTTTTAAGCCCGCATGCATTAAATATTTGTCCTAATGCTCTCCGTCCCCTTGCCCCCAACCCCCCCATAGGTGCCAGTGTATGAGGTTCCCCTCCCTGTGACCATGTGTTCTCATTGTTCAACTCCCACTTGTGAGTGAGAACATGCGGTGTTTGGTTTTCTGTTCCTGTGTTAGTTGCTGAGAATGATGGTTTCCAGCTTCATCCATGTCCCAGCAAAAGATATAAACTCATTCTTTTTAATGGCTGCCTAGTATTCCATGGTGTGTATGTGCCACATTTTCTTTATCCAGTCTATCACTGATGGGCATTTGGGTTGGTTCCAAGTCTTTGCTATTGTAAATAGTGCTGCAATAAACATATGTGTGCATGTGTCTTTATAGTAGAATGAAAATCTGTAATTTCAAAAGGCAAATAAACTGTGACAAACATTTGTAATTTATGTGATAATCAGCGGTTAATATACATTCTAGATATGTAGTTCTTATAAAAATGTTAAGATACAAGTGAACACTCTAAGAGAAAGATGCGTTAAGAACCTGAAAGACAATTTACCAAATCACAAATCACTAATAAACCTTCAAAAATTAAAGAGAGTCACTAATTATTAAAGGAATCAAATTAAAGGAGAGACAAGATATTATTTTTAGATCATTGCAGTGTAATGAGAAATAAGCCGTCACACATTGCCAGCTGGCTTGCTCACCTTCTGTAAGCTTTCTGGTGGATAATTTGGCAATGCGTATCAGAAACCTTTAAAAAGATGTACTCTGGGCTCCTTGGAGAAATGGCTCGATCTACAACTGAGGCAAGAAATATGTTTCCTAGAGCGGAACAATTTAAGCAACAAAAGAGCATTGAATTATAACCCAGAGTATAAGATCAGTAACCCTGGGTCCATTCTGATATAAATGAAGAGCTGAATACATAAATAAATGAGCGATAACAGAGAAACATCACGCAGACACATTCCAAAAAGTTTGTGTAATACCTCTCCCTCAAGAAGATGGAACGTGAAGTTCCCCACCACATAAATGTGGGCATGCGTAGTGACTTCCTTCCAGGGAGCAAAGTGTGGAAAGGGGTAGAGAGGGAAAAACTAAACACTACCTCAACCAGGTGACCAAGGTCAACGCCAACAGTAAAAGAGACGTTGACACTATGCACCCTCGATAGGAGGGATGAGAATGTCACTTTGCCTCTGTGATTTTCAATCCCAAAACACAAAAACCCTTACTGTGAGAAAAAACACCAAACAAATCCCATTTGAGAAACATTCTATAAGATTACCTGACCCTTCAACACTCTCAAGGTCATCAAAAGCCAGGAAAGTCTGAGAAACTATCACAGCCCAGAAAGGCCTAAGGAAACATGACTCAGTGTAGTGAGGGGTCCTGGATGGGGTCCTGGGACAGAAAAGGACATTAGGGAAAAACTAAGGAAATCTGAATAATGTATGGCTTTCAGTTAATGATAATGTATCAGGGCCCAGCATAGCGGCTCTCCGCCTGTAATCCCAGCACTTTGGAAGGCCAAGGTGGGTGGATTGCTTGAGCCCAGGAGTTCGAGACCAGCCTGGGCAACATGATAAACCCCCATGTCTATAAAATATATAAAACTTAGCCAGGCATGGTGACACAGGCCTGTAGTCTCAACTACTCAGGAGGCTGAGGTGGGAGAATACTTGAGCCGAGGAGGCAGAGATTGCGGTAAGCGGAGATCACACCACTGCCCTCCAGCCTGGGCAACATTGCAAGACCTGGTGTCAAATAAATAAATAAATAATGTATCAATGTAGGCTCATTAATTGTAACAAATGAATCCTACTGATGTAAGATGTAAATACGAGAAGAACCTGGATGCAGGTTATACGGGACTGCTCCCATACCATCTTCTTAATTTTCTTACAGATCTAAAAGTGTTCTAAAATAAAATGTTTATGTTTTTTAAATGTATGCTCTTTGTTCCAGCTATTCCATTTTGGAAAATTTATTCTGAGGAAATAAATAAAGACGTAAACAGAGAATAAGTTACAGATGAGATGTTTGTAATAGTTAAAACTGGAAACAGCAGAAGAGTGGACAACGGGAGATGAGAGATCCACACAGCACATAGAAGGTGATCAGCCTGAAGAGAGGGGTTTCAGGCATGCAGGTGACTGATATTCACCACACTTAATTTTAATTGCAAAATAGCAGGTAAATTTAATCCATATTTTAAAATATATAGTAAAATATGGATAAATAGACTTCAAAGAACATACAGGAGGTGTTAACCGAGGCTGTCTTCACTTGGGGCATTTTCTGGTTTTCCTGGAAGGAGCAAGCTGAAATTCACACGAAGGAAACAGACTAGCCAACTTGAGCGAATGTGCTCACAACTCACATAGATTCTCATTGGTCAGTGCTAGAGCTTGATTGTCACTGCCTGCACTGTTTCGTTTGTTGAGAACTTTTAAAATCACTTCTGCAATAAGAAAAGAAGCATATTCGTTTTTTAAAATTATTATAGTATTCAATTCTGTGCCAACTCCCCCAACACATTCAAGATAAAATTTTATTTGTGAACATTCCAAGCAACTTAACAGAAAAACTGGGGAAATAGAAAAACGAAGTGTGCATTCCTGCAGGACGCTGCAAGCCTGTGCCCTCAGGCGATGTCCCTCTCCATTGCCATCCCTATCTGACCCCACTCTCACCAACACTTTTATTCTCTTTCCCCAGAAAGAAAGAGGTCAACTCACAGGAGCCAGGGATTCAACCCACTCTGGACAACCCCCCCAGAGCCACAGCACCTGCCTGTCTCAAAAAACATAGTTAAGCAGCTGCCACTCCTAGTCACTGGCCTCTGCTTGGTGACCGATGCGTTTCTAACATCCTTGTCTCAGGAAAAAGACTCTGTAACGGAGAGAAAAAGATGGCAGAGATCCTTTCTGTAAGGCCGGTTGCCTCGCCGGGAGCTCGGACACGCCCATCCCTCTCCGCGCCTGGAAACTACCTCACCACTCCGCGCTCAAATCAAGCCCTGCACTCAGCATCTAGCTCCGCCACGGGGCTTCTCCAACACCCACTTCTGCACTCTGCCATCTGCACTCTGCACCAGAATCTGCACTCAACACTAAACTCTGCACCCGGCACCTAGCCCGCCATTAAAAACCCCGCCAAAGTTTAAAAGAAGCCCCGCCAAAACCTGCCCAATAGCATTTTGCTCCATCCAGGTCCCACTCCCCTTGGGCGGCCCCCTCACCAGAAATCCCGCCTACCTACCAATAGCAGCTTGCGCCTTCCATGTCGTGTTTCTCCACAACCAATCAAAATGCCTTCACTCCCTATAAAACCCCACGCCCAAGAGGAGTCAAGTGTGACTTCTCTGGACCCCCTTTCCCCCACCACAGAACCTCGCCAGGGAGCTTAATAAATTGGCATTTAATTTTCCTAGGCTGGTCTCAGTTTCCTAATTTTAAACTTGGCAATAACCCTTACACTTTCCATGGCACTTGGGCTGTTATCTAGTGGACCTGCCAGGAATTGTCTGATTCTATGGGAGTGAGCAACTCTGACTGTTTAGTTGGGCCATTTGGCAGCTCTGTAGGGACAGAAGCTAACCTGTGGAGGGCTGAAGGTGATGCAGGTGTTTCTGTCCGTGGTAAAGCAAAAGGTGTTCACAGCAATGCAGATGGGTTTTATCCAATGGAGAAGATAAATATCTGAACGGGCTCTCTTGTTAACTACTAGTTAAATAAAGTCTTTGACATGCATTCATTCTATATTTATAGGGGAGTCGTGATTCTACCTTTTCGGAAATGACCCTCTAGCAGTTTTAGAGGTCCCATGAGATACACAGTGGATTGACCGGCCAGAGCCGGATGAGCTGCACAGCAGCCAAAGGGCACTTCAGATGCCATCAGAGCCTCAGCTCGGTCCTCCCTCACCTCCCAGGCTGACTTCCAAGCAGCCACTGAACTGTAATTTTACTCACTCTCTGTTTCTCTAGTTTTATTTTTCTAATCTTTACTGGATTTGTGTTTGTGGTTTTATTTCTGGTTTATTCCTGACTGTAAGTTATTCCCTGTTCTTGACAACAGTGATTGAGAGTTTGGTTTTTGGTCTGACCATTTAGTCCTCTCTGTAGATGGATGACATAGATCCGGTTCCTTCTGATTGAGAGACAACAGAAAATCCAGTTTGTTGGTCCTTCCTTGTTTGTTTGTTTTGAGCTCCAGTCAGTTAGAATGTTAGTGCCCACTGCAGAGCACACTCTTTGAGACTTGGAATTGGTAAGAGGGTGTGTTGCTTACTTCTGGCCTGCAAGGCCAAAGCCAAAATCTCTCCATGTGTCTGTGATCTGTGATCCATGTGTCTGCGAGTCTATAACCGAGAAAAGCCTTGATCCTTCAATATGTGAGTGTGAAATAGATTAATAAGTTACATCTCTTAAATCAAAAGAGCTCTGTTCTTATTAGATTATAGGAAAAAAAGCACTTATATATCTTACATATCTTCTTACATTTCTAGCTTCTAGTGTTTTCAATGTGTTAGGCTTTTAAAAATATCCTTCATACAGAAACTGCTACCTTAAATACATTTTATAAATCCAAGTTCCCGTAACTAAGAAAAATCTGTGGCAAGTCACACTAGCTTAATAATTTTGTTTTTTTTTTAAAAAAGCAAGTAGGTCTTGTCTTGATTGACAGTGTTAATGATAATTCAGTTGTGTATTTGGTTGACTCTTTCATGAAGAGAATAATTTGGTCTTCTTAAATAGTTTATCAAAAAGATAACATTAGTCTAATACTATGTCACTATTATGAAAACAGAATATTAGTATTACTCTAAATTGAATCACTATTTAGACACACCTGTCCCATAAGCCTATGTTCTGTAGTATGATATATCCAATTTAAAAATTTCCAAGATCTTTCTATAACTTAGAACCTGGAATCTGTAGATAACTCAGAACCTGATATTGAATGGAGTTAATGAATAGATAATCATCAGATACCTAGATAAACTAAGATATAACACTAAAACACGATTGCTAAGCATACTTTTAGGCTTGTCCACTTTTGCTTCTTATTCTTATATTCTACAGAAAGGTCGTATCTTTGAGTTTTGTTGACGGACATATTCATGTCTGCCACTTGAAGGAATGAGAGGCATGGGCGGATGTGGAAACCTGTGGATGTGTACTCAGGCGCTCTGCTCACCTGCAGAAAGGCTCTCGTAGGGCAGTTCTCAATTTTCTGCCACCTCCTCAGCTTTTTCTGTGAGAAGTTTGTTACTTTGAATGGAAATTACCTTTGGTTGATCCACAAAGCAATAGTGACAAAGAAATAAAACTCTGTGTGCGTGCTTTTGTTTGGTGACGCAATAAAATGTAGTTTCATTCCAAAATATGAATGAACACAGTGAAGGTCTAAAGAAGTGAATTTTATTTGCCTTGGTTTATAATACCTGAGTCTGAAAAGAAACATGAAATGTCTTAGATCTTAGCAAACATTCCTCACTTTTGATGGGCTTGCTGGCTTGGCTTACTGGTCACTGCCTTCACCTACAGCAGAGATCCCCAACGTCCAGGCCATGGTCCAGTACCAGTCCATGGCCTGTTGGGAACCAGGCCACATAGCAGGAGGTAAGCAGTGGTTACAGCCGCTCCCCAGCACTCCCAGTACTCCTGAGCTCCCCCGCCTGTCACAGTGGCGGCATTAGACCCTCATAGGAGTGTGAACCCTATTGTGAACTGTGCATGCAAGGGATCTAGAATGCAAGCTCCTTATGAGAATCTAATGCCTGATGATCTGTCCCTGTCTCCCCATCACCCATCACCCCAAGATGGGACCAACTAGTTGCAGAAAAACAAGCTCAGACCTCCACTGATTCTATATCATGGTGAGTTGTATAATTATTTCATTATATATTACAATGTAATAATAGAAATAAAGTGCACAATAAATGTAACGAGCTTGAATCATCCCGAAACCATCCCCCAACCCTGGCCCATGGAAAAATTATCTTCCATGAAACCAGCTCCTGGTGCAAAAAGGCTGGGGACAGCTGACCTGCAGCATGAGGGCTATTCTTTATCTTCCTGTGGTCTGCCTGACAGCAGTAGCATATGTCTTGCCAGAAAAATTTCTGTGCTTCATGCTGACTTTATTAAGTCCTTGAGTATTGAAAAACAAAACAAATACAAAAACTCACTCGTGAAAGAGATGATTCTTTAAACTCACGTTGTGACATGGTAATCGCCCTATAAACTGCATACCTCGGCTTTTCCATTGAAACTGCTCTCTGTAACCCTAATGTGACAGGCAAGCAGTCCAAACCCACGCCATCTTGGCCCCTTCAACTTGTAATAAGTAACTAAGGCCTGTAATTTCCACCCTACCCAGACAATGTGTAAACTAATGCTTATCTTGACTTCTGTGAACCACTTAAGCAACAATCCGAATGTCCAAAGTCCCCTGGCCCTCGGAATGTCTAGAGCCCCTCACCCTCATCTCCGCTCAGGAGGTGATTTACGGAATTCACTGGCCCTCAGAATGTCTGAAGACCCTCACCCCCCAGCCCCACCCCTCACCCTCACCCCTGAGGTGGTTTATGGGCATAAAAGGTCTTGACACCCTCCTTTCAGGACCACAGGTTGGAGAGAGAGAGTCCTCCGTGGCTGCCGGCAATAAAGACCCTGCAATTTGGCACACTTTTGTCTTGCTGTTGACTTTCTATGGTCACTCCAGTACAACAATGTCACCTTCTGTTTACTTTTAAATTTGTTTGCATTACTGAAAGAGTAAGCAAGAATTATTTCTTGAGCACCCGTGATACGCTCTGAGTCAAGTGCCATCTTCTCCGACAACTCTTTTGATTTTTCCTCCCGGAGATCAGATCCTAAATGTAGAAACAGCAAAAGAAAACTTTTCATCTTGAACTAAAACATTCTTTGAAACTTCCCAGAGGGCCCCTGGAAATTCACAAAAATTTGTATTTTCACCTTATGAAGAAGAGCAGGAAATGACAGGGCAGATGACAGAAGTAACTATGTTTGTTGTTCTTACATCAGCATCTGAAGAGATACTCAGCATTCCCTGGGTTAAGTTTGTATCAGTAAACTGTCATTAGTACAAACATTTCAGACACTGCACACTTTGTAGGAAGGCCCTGAAGGTTTGCCAGTGCCCTCATCACCGTCCGTGGTATGCTTTACCTTTAGTGAGATGCGGATCAAAACACTTACGAAATAGTTATTTCCCAATGGAGAATCTTACTTTTCTGAAGCTTTGTTTTATTGGTTGCTGTAATAAATTAACCGCAAGTCATCTACCAGTAGTTTTGTACTTACTCTGATGTGCACCTGAGACTCTGCTGTAAGCCACAGACAAGGGGCTGCCTTCTGTGAGGGGCAGCCTGTGGGGCTCACGAGGACATGCAGGGTCTCCGAGCTGCTGAGCTACAGTGAATTGCCTCGTGGGGACTGTTGTACTGGCCCGAGCATAGAAAGTCAACACCAAGACAAAAGTGTGCCAAATTGCAGGGTCTTTATTGCTGGCGGCCACAGAGGACTCACGTCTCTCCAACCCATGGCCCCGAAAGGAGGGTGTCAAGAACTTTTATACCCGTAAAAATCACCTTGGGAGATGAGGGTGAGGGGCGGGGCTGGGGGTGAGGGGCTTCAGACATTCCGAGGGCTACTGGATTCTGTAAGTCACCTTCAGGGCGGAGATGAGGGTGAGGGGTTCCGGACATTCCGAGGGCCAGGGGACTTTTTGACATTCTGATTGTTACTTAAGTGGTTCACAAAAGTCAAGATTAGCATTTGTTTACACATTGTCTGGGTAGGGTGGCAATTACAGTCCTTAATTACTTATTCACATTTGGGTTATAGAGAGCAGTTTCAACAGAAAGCCGAGGTATGGTTGAGGTATGCAGGTTTATGGGCGTTTTTACCATGTGACAGGGACAGGCTCCTGAACGGACCTCATTCAGGCCACCTTCAGATTATCCATCAGATGGAGTCATGATTTCTAGGCTGCTAATCTCAGAGCAGATGCTTCCTGAAAGTTCTCTCTTGACTGGGTTCCCAAAAACAGGAATTATTACATAGGATTGAATGAGGCAATTTTGTTGGGGTTATTTTTTGAATATTGCTGATGTTGCTTTGGTGTTCTTTCTTTTCTAGATCTATGAGGAAGCTCCTTCTCTTCCTTCTTAACCTACAATTTAATAGACTTTGCTTTTGTCAGTTGAAAAGAAACATGTTTTAAATAGTTTCTGATTTTCACGAACACTCTAGAATTCAGAAAATGATTTTGTCTTCTTAACTTTTCATGGAAATATAGTTATTTTCATAAATTCAATGAAGAATTTGTTTTTCTTTTTGCTGGCATAAAATAGCATTGTGCAATAAGGGTTATTCTGGGGTTGTCACACTTGGAGGCGATTCTCATTTAATCAGGTGGGATAAGCCACTTTATATGCAGAATTGATGCCACAAAGCTATTGCAGTAGAGCATACTGGGCCCTTAGGTCCCAGCCTCAACGTGAAGCAGGAAAGGCCGCAAAACAAACCTCTCAAACACCGACCTGGGAAGGAAGGGGTGATTTATTCAGCCGGGAGCAGGGCGGCAGATTTGCCTAACAGCCAAGCTCAGCTCACAAAGAAAGTCCCCACCCTTTTAAAAGCTTACAACTCTAGAATTTACATGTGAAAGAGTCTTGGGCCATGGAGTAGGGTGGGGAACAGTGACTTAAGTGGGGGGTTTGATCATGTTTAAGTAAAAACAATGCCTTCCCAAAAGATTCCTCCATACTGTGACATGATAAAAGCCCCAAAAACCGCATACCTCAACCATACCTCGGCTTTCTGTTGAAACTGCTCTCTGTGACCCTAACGTGACAGGCAAGCAGTCCAAACCCACGCCATCTTGGCCCCTGCGACTTGTAATAAGTAATTAAGGTCTGTAATTTCCACCCTACCCAGACAATGTGTAAACTAATCTTGACTTTTGTGAACCACTTAAGTAACAATCAGAATGTCAAAAGTCCCCTAGCCCTCGGAATGTCCGGAGCCCCTCACCCTCATCTCCACCCAGGAGGTGATTTACAGAATCCACTAGCCCTCGGAATATCTGAAGCCCCTCACCCCCAAGGTGGTTTTACTGGTATAAAAGGTTTTGACACCCTCCTTTCGGGGCCACAGGTTAGAGAGACATGAGTCCTCCGTGGCCACCGGCAATAAAGACCCTGCAGTTTGGCATACTTTTGTCTTGGTGTTGACTTTCTATGCTCGGGCCAGTACAATAATACTATGCCTGCAATCTATCGGAGGAGATGAAAGGTGGGCCCTGGTCTGCCAGCCTTTACTTCTCCTATTGAAATGCAATGTGGCAGTCAAGGGGGAGGTGGTCCTAGATGGTTAAGGGTGATTAAGGGTCTCCTTCCTCAACAGGTGGCAGGGAAGGTGGCTTCCTGCAGGCCAGGAGCATCAACCATTGTAGGGAACTTTGAGAAGAGAGGAAAACATCCAAAGTTACAGGCACATAGGTGAGATCTGGTCGCAACAGTTCCTTGAACTCAGTTTCCTAGCAGATAAAAGAGGCTTTTACAAATCCCAGCTAAGATTTTCTATACAGACAGACAGAAGCTAATTCCAAGGCCATGGCAGTTTCTCAATGCTGCACAGCACTCTAGATTTGAAAGCCATGGGCTGGGTGCAGTGGCTCATGCCTATAATCCCAACACTTTGGGAGGCCGAGGCGGGCTGATCACTCGAAGCCAAGACTTCGAGACCAGCCTGGCCAACATGGAAAAATCCCATCTCTACTAAAAACACAAAAATTGGCTAGGCATGATGGCACACGCCTGTAATCCAGCTACTCAGGTGGCTGAAGCAGGAGAATCAATTGAACCTAGGAGGCGGAGGTTGCAGTGAGCCGAGATCGTGCCATCGCACTCCAGCCCAAGTTTGCTGCCTGGGAGTTTTCTCATGGCTTGGTCCATCTTCAGGCTTGGCAAACGCCATCTCCTCAGGCCCCTCTCTCCCTCCACACTCTCCTCCTCATGCTCTCCTCACTCCACCCCTTTCTGGGGGTCCTCCACCCACCTCCCTGGTCTGTCTCCCACAGGCAGGGCAAAATCATCATTCCCTTTTAGACAGAACAAGTCACCTCTTTTGTTTCTCCCACCCAGCCCATGGGGGAGGGCGGGTTAGCTTTCAGAACCAATCATGCTCTGTGGGGTCATTTTTTTCCAACAGATGACTTTGTGACTCCATCAGAGGAATGTTTTGCTTCTTTCTACTTTAATCCATTCCAACTTCAACCTGTAGGCAACTTTTCAAACAGAAATGTTCTTCTTATTACACAAACATCAAATTCCCTTTCAGAAGATCACAGCTCATTAGCACGGAATGTATCCAAACAACACTGTTGCTAGCCTGAAGATGTCTTCCAATGAGGAAATTCTAGAATTCGCTGCACAGCCACAGCCTTTGTTAGAATGAGGACACACACATACACACGGCACACCACCTCAAAAGATGTTTGTGCATTTGTGTGGATGCTTTCTGTTGGCTCAAATAATTATGGACACACGTCTTAAAATGTGAGATCACTGCTATGGGACTTCATGGTCTCTCATAAAGTTCTTGTGAAAAAAACAAAGAAAGATTAACAGATTGCAGGACATCAAGAAGACATTAGATTAGCTGGGTGTGGTGGTGTGCACCTGTAGTCCCAGCTACTCGGGAGGCTGAGGAGGGAGGATCGCATGAGCCTTGGAGGTTGAGGCTGCAGTGAGCTATGATCACACCACTGCACTCCAGCCTAAGCGACAGAGCAAGACCCTATACGAAATTAAAAAAAAAAAAAGAAGGCATAAAAATGGGAAAAATCAACATTCTGAAAGAGAATATCTAAGACAGTGAAAGGCAAGGGTCTATGGTGGTGTGCCCTGGGGCTCTGCGGGTGGAGTTTAATGATTTTATTACAGTGCATCCTGTCATCCAAACTCCTCACTTAAAGATGGGGAAGCTGGGCCAGGCCCGGTGGCTCACGCCTGTAATCCCAGCTTGTTGGGAGGCCAAGGCGGGCGGATTACTTGAGGTCAGGAGTTTGAGACCAGCCTGGCCAACATGGTGAAACCCTGTCTCTACTAAAAATACAAAAATTAGCCGGGCATGGTGGCATATGCCTGCAATCTCAGCTACTCAGGAGGCTGAGGCAGGAGAATCACTTGAACCAGTGAGGCAGAGGTTGCAGGGAGCCCTGATTGTGCCACTGCACTCCAGCCTGGGTGACAGAGTGAGACTCCCTCCCAAAAAAAAAAAAAAAAGTTCCGGAGAAGCTGGCTTTGTGTTTTGTAAGTAGGCTACTAGAGGTTACATAGTGGGTTCGCCTGTCCCCTCCATCTGTCCATCACCTGAACTCAGTCTGGATGACAGGCTTGGAGCACATTAGGACACAGGCTGCCATGGCCAACTCAGAGCGTGCAGAGAGCCGACAAGGCCCACTTGTCCAGTCAACTCTAACCCAGTGAAATGTGGCCAGGAGAAATGCCGGAGCCACCCCCTGAGTTTTAAAAGCTTCAGTCCACACAGGCAAAAATGAAAAAGAGTGCTGGGTTGGGGCGAGGGGATTGTGACTCATTTTCTCTAGTTGTTAGGGAACAGGGCCCTGTGGCTTCTGCAGCGAGCAGCAGGTGGCCACGTGGCCGGGCCTGAGCAGAGTGAGGCTGAGCGTGCCTCCACTCGCTGAGCCTGGACCCTGGCCGGGGCCACAGAGCTGCACAGGAGGCAGTGTCCAGGTGGGGGTGAGAACAGTGGGCAGCTCAACCACCGGCACACACAGTAAGACAGTGTTGCAACCAACAGGTGGACAAACCCACGCACCCGGAGGACGCAGGCCCCCTTCGGGCTGGGCCCACGTATCCTGCAAGGGAGGGGGATTCAGCTGGGAGGTGGAGAGTGCCTCAGAGATGTGGGACCACAGCATGGCAGAGGGGGAAGCTGACACTGGGAAGCAGATCTGCAGCTCATCTGGGTCACCAAGACAGGCCGTTCCAGACAGGGGGTGGTGGAAGATGGGGCTGGAGAGCTGGTCAGGGGCCAGAGCTTGAAGGCGCTGGTTAAGGGATCTGGGCTTGCGTGGGAAATGGAGGCTATTGGAGGGTTGAAACTCGGGGCAATGAGGCCAGAAAGGAGGTTGAGGAAAACTGCCCCAGAAGCCACGATGCCCTCCAGGGACTGGCCTAGAGGAAGACACCGCAAAGCTGCAGGCCTGACCAGACCTGAACCAGGAGGGGGTGGGCGCAGGGGGAGAAACCAGTGCAGAACTCTCTAAGGGGCCAAATCTGAGGACTTGGAGAGGAATGACCAATCCAAGCCAAAAACCCCCACAGATGTGATGGTGTAGCAGGAGCGGCTGTGGGAAACGGATCTCTCAGACACCGAATACGGAAGGAAGGAGTTTAATTCAGCCGGGAGCAAGGTGGCATCGTTGCCTTAACAGACAAGCTCCCCTAACAAAGGAAAGTTCCTTTTTTATATAGGCTTATACTTTAGATGTTACACGTGGAAAAATCTTAGCGTTATAGCTTAACATATGAAAAGGGTCTCAGTTTACAGTCTTAGGAATTACATATGAAAAGGGGAAGTTTACAGTCTTAGGAATTACATATGAAAAGGGCTTCGGTTTACAGTCTTAGGAAGGAAAAGGGGAAGTTTACAGTCTTAGGAATTACATATGGAAAGGGCTTCAGTTTACAGTCTTAGGAATGAAAAGGGAAAGTTTACAGTCTTAGGAATTACATATGAAAAGGGCTACGGTTTACAGTCTTAGGGATGAAGAAAGGGGAAGTTGACCTGAGATGCCTGGGTCTCCCTCTTCAATGTCTTTATTTGTTTCACACAAAAACAAGCCAGAAAGAGCAGTGGGGTTAGACTGCACACTCTCTGCACCGCTATCCCCCACCTTCCCGCTCTGCCATCCTCAGCGAGTGGCTCTCCATCCTCCTGAGTGTGGTCTCAAGGTCATAAGACGGCTGCTGCACCTCCGGCCCTCAATCCAGGCAGGAGAAGAACGCAAAGTCCTTTGTCTTTTCTTTTCTTTTCTTTTTTTTCTTTTGAGACAGATTCTCGCTCTGTCTCCCAGGCTGGAGTGTAGTGGTGTAATCTCGGCTCACTGCAACCTCCGCCCCCCTGGGTTCAAGCGATTCTCCTGCCTCAGCCTCCTGAGTAGCTGGGATTACAGGTGTGCACCACCACGCCCAGCTAATTTTTGTATTTTTAGTAGAGACGAGGTTTTGCCATGTTGGCCAGGCTGGTTTTGAACTCCCAGCCTCAAGTGATCCACCTGCCTCAACCTCCCAAAGTGCTGAGATTACAGACTTGAGCAACTGTGCCTGGCTCAAGGACTTTTCTCTTAGCAAGGCTTTGATGATTTCTTTGTGAAGGGACTCCCTCTCCCATCTTGTTGGCCGGGACTATGTCATAAGGCCACCCACAACTGCGAGGGAAGCTGGGAAAATGACTGACTTTAGTGACTGCGTCAGTACCCTGAACAAAACCAGAATTCGGTTAGGCAGAAAGAGGGGGATGAGTATTGGGTGGGCACCTCGCAGCGTCTGCTCCAGGGGGAGGCTGTAGGATGAGTCCGAGGACGGCCCACACTTGACAAGTCAGCTTAGAGGCACTTCAACTTCAAGGTGCCCATGCGCATGGGGGGAAGATGGCCAGCTAGATACCCGGAGGTGAGAACACCGCCCTGAGCCACAGATTCAGGCCCTCAGTTCCTAATGAAGGATGGCCTCCCAGGAGCTTCCAAGCCATCTGTGACTCTGCTCCATGGAAACTACATGTCCTTTAGACCCAGCAGCTCGCAGGTGGGTGGAAATGCACAGCTTCCGGGAGACAGAGCCTGCCGCCTTAGCGCTGAGTAGTGTCTGTGTGCCAACATTGGCCCACTGCCAGCCTATCCTTTCCTTCAAGGAAGAGCTGCGCCCCTCCCCAGCCACCCCCTGCAGGTCACACAGGGCAGGGACATGAGATAAGCACCCCAGGCTGCTGACTGACAGGGGCCTTTAAGTCGCTGCCCAGCCTGGGATTCAAAGGCTGTCCTTGACAAGCCTGGAGGGCCCTCTCTGCCCCTGTCCACTGGCCGTGGCGGTCTAGGAAAAGGGGAGCGTGACTTTGCCCTTCTCCCTCCAGCGGCCCGATCCTCACTGTCATCAGGGACTGCCAGGAAGGCAGCTTCCTCCCCCATTGTTAATTATCCTTTTTAATTGTGCTAAGAAGGGCCTTTCCTCAGTGATCTGCTCTTCTGCATAATCAGGGTGAGGGGTACCAGTGGCAGCATCCCACCTGTGCTCCCTGGCTGCCCACAGCAGCCCCTCTGCAGACCCCCAGGGCCTGAGAGCAGGTGGGCAAGGCAGCTGTCCTGAGTCTCCCGGCTTCTCAGCCACATCCACCACAGCTGCTTCTTGGGGAGGAAGCTCTTCCTAAGGACGGCACTGAGCAGCCCTTGGCCATGCCTGTGAAACTTCCTGCTTCCCTTGTCTTTTTTTTTTTTTTTTTTTAGACGGAATCTCGCTCTGCCACTCAGGCTAGAGTACAATGGCGTGATCTCAGCTCACTGCAACCTCCACCTCCCGGTTTCAAGCGATTCTCAGCTCCTGAACAGCTGGGATTACAGGTGCTCGCCACCACGCCCAGATGATTTTTGTATTTTTAGTAGAGACAGGGTTTTACCATGTTGGTCAGGCTGCAACACCTGACCTTAGGTGATCCACCCGCCTCAGCCTCCCAAAGTGCTAGGACTACAGGCTTCCCTCCTTTTTTTTTTTTTTTTTTGAAATGGAATCTCACTCTGTCACCCAGGCTAGAGTGCAGTGGTGCAATCTTGGCTCACTGCAGCCTCTGCCTCCCCGGTTCAAGCAATTCTCCTGCTTCAGCCTCCTGAGTAGATGGGAGGGCACGCACCACCATGCCCGGCTAATTTTGCGGGGTTTTTTTTTTTTTTTGGTTTTTCTTTTTTTTAGTAGAGATGGGGTTTCACCATGTTGGCCAGGCTGGTCTCAAACTCCTGACCTCAGGTGATCTGCTTCAGCCTCTGAAAGTGCTGGGATTACAGGCGTGAGCCACAGCACCCGGCCAGCTTCCCTCCTCTTAACGGTGGTGGTCAGGAGCTGCCCCAGCCCTCCTTCTGCCTCCTCCACGAGCTCTCCCAGCACCTTCACCTCTTCCCAGACCCAGACTCTCTCCTGAGCTCCAGGCCTACCCAGCTCAAGCAACCTGGTGTCCACTTGCCTGTTCCACTGGCTGCCCCAGCCCGAGGCACCCTCCCAGGTGCCAACCCCTAGCTGAGGCACCTGCCCTATGCCAAGCCAGGTGGCAGCTCCATTTCTGTCCCAGGACCTCAGATGCACCGCCTAGACGCACTGCTGTGGCCGCAGCTGCTCTGCCTCCCCCCAGACTGTGTGAGCGTCAGGGGTAGGAACCACATTTTATTATTTTATTTTCTCTTTTTCAGCTTTTCTTTTAGAATCAGGGGGGATGCATGCAGGTTTGTTACCTGTGTGTATTGCGTGATGCTGAGGTGTGAGGTGTGAGGTGTGGCTGATCCCATCGCCCAGGTGGTGCGCATAGAACCCAATCGGGAGTTTCTCAGTCCTGCCCCCTCCCGCCTCTCTCTTCTGGTAGTCTCCAGTCCACTGAGACAGGCATTTTGATCTTCTTTGTAAATCAGTGCCTGCCTGGGAAACAGCCACTGAATGAATGGATGCAGGAGTGACTGAATGACCATTCGGACGCTGCAGATGCAGCACGTCCCCAGCGCATGAGTCTCCAAACAGCCCAGCCAAGGAGGGGCTCAGCCGTCTACACAGTCTCCAGTGGGAGAGCTTCTGAGACCAGGAGCCGGGGGCCGTCGGGTGAGTATTCCCCTGCACGCTTCGTGCAGCCTCACACTGCCCTAGGCCAGCCACAGAGGGGATAAAGTGAACCAAGCAAGCGTCCCACAAACGTCACATGGGCACTCGCCATTCACACTCACCCATCCCCATGCACACTCGCCATTCACTCAGCCATTCACATGTGCACACATCCACACTCACACTGACCCATTCACACTTACACTTACACTAGCCCTTTTACACATATTCACTCACACATTCACATTCACACCTGTTTACATGCACACACAGTCACACACATTTACGCTCACCATTCACATGCACACATTCACACTCACATTCACATCTATTCACACATAATTGCACACACATTCACACTCACCATTCACACACCATACATTCGCTGATCCATTCACACTCACACATTCACACATTTACTCACATACACTCACACATTCACACACATTCACATTTGCCCATTCACACACATTCACACTCACATTCACACACATATATTCATGCATTTACACTCATACATTCACACACATTCACATTCACCATTCATTCACACTTACACACACATTCACACACATTCACATTCACCATCCAGTCACACATTTACACACACATTCACACTCATTCACACATTTACACATAGTCACTAACATTCACTTACACACATTCACACATCCACACACATTTACATTCACATGCTCTCACATTCACACCACACACACACACACACACACATTCACACTCACACATTCACACACCTCCCCAAAGTTCCCATCCAGGCAAGTTCCTTGGTCTCAGGCCCTTTCTGGAAGCCATCATGGAGTGCACATTCCCAGAACTGAGCTCCTAGAACCCACCTGCCCTTCTCCTCAGAAGCCTCACCCCAATTTTCATTCAGGCGTTCACCCCTCCCTCACCCAGTTCAGCCCACCTCCAGCTCCAGATCCTGTTTGTCTTGGGCCAGTCAGCAAGTGCCACCCCAGGCCACAGCAACTGGCTCAGGATTCAATGACTCAAACAAGGATTTTCCAGGGGGGCTTCTCGGAAGGAAGTGTGCAGACATCAAACTCTGAACTACTGGGGACTCAGCCCCAAGATGAAGCGGCTGCCCAGAGGCTAAGGGGGCCGAGAGCGTCTCAGAGGGCCTGAGCCACAGCCACCCAGCACCCAGCACACCAGCCACGGCTGCTGAGCAGAGGGACCCAGCGTTTGGCCACCCCTCATGATGTCCCCGTATGTAGCCTGGTGGTGGGGTGACTGAGGCCAGGGGTCTGAGCACTTAAATTCCCAGAGACAGGACCAAGGGTCCCCAGGCCAGCAAAGAGAGAGAAGCGACACCAACATGATTACCAAATCTGATCAAGGACAAGGGGCGAGAGGCTGGGCCAGCAGCAGGGCCAGTGTTGGGGCAGCAGTGGAAGACCGGGGGAGCTGGCAGGAGGGGGAGCTCCCTGTGATGGAACGGAGGCTTTTGAGAGGCTCTGATGGTGGAGTCGGTACGGAGTCTGAGGCCTCGAGCCATTTGCACTGACAAGGTGTGTGTGTGATCATTTTAGCTGCCAAATCCCATGACTCAAAATCCTGCTCCTGCCAGCAAATGGGTTCATAGTGTAATAAATAAGTAAATCAATTTTCTAAAGACGTTCATGGGGTTTCAAAAGTGGCCCACACCTTCCAGGAAGCCATGAGAATGCCTCGAGGTGGGGCCTGGCCCTCCCTCAGACACCTGGGTGCTGCAGCTCACCCCGCAGCCCCACACAGGGGCGGCCTTCCTAGATCTCCCTCTCTCCAGTCCTGGCTCCATTCCCCCATGTGGTCGTGCCTGCCACATGCTGGCTCCGGGGGCTGAAGGGGAGCCTCGCAGAGGGCTGCCCAGGGTGGGCTGCTTCCCAAGCTTATGCTCGGCCCTCCCAGGGTATGGGGTCGGCATGAGCCCCCAGCCTCAGTTGAGTTCCAGAACCCACAGCCCCGGCCTACCTGCTCTGAGAGCCGGGAGCCCTGCCCAGGGTCTGGACCTCTGCAGCCACATGTCGGCCCAAATCAAGCCAGATCACCAAGCCCTCCAGGACACTGCATGTCCAGCTTGGCAGGAAAAGCAACCCATGCCTGTCCTGGCCTCCACCACAGCCCACCTTCACCCCACCTATTGCCATTTCCTCCATTCCATCCTGGCCTGGGCCCTCTGATCTGCCCGGCCTTCAGCCCACTGGCCTCTTGTTCAAGCTGCCTGGCTCTGATTGCCCCTTGCACTGCGTGAACCCAGTGACACCCCAGCTCCCCAGACACACATCTCAGTTCAGACTTCGGGTCACTGCCCCTCCCCAGCAGGGTGGGAACCTCACACCTGGCCTCCCTCCCTCTGGAGCCGCAGGCTCCCCAGCCCCGATCCTGGCCCTGCTCCCTCTGGCAAGAAGCTCCCTGCAGGCCCTGAGCACGTGGTGCAGAGCAGGGCTGCTCCTTAGCCCAGCATCGAGGGCTGCACATAAACCTGCAAGTGGCTGTGGGACAGATCTTGGAATCTCCTATTGTGATAAAACCCAACGTAAATGCCTTCTACTGGATAATGTGTTTTACAGGAGCTCTTTTTTTTAATTTTCAGGTTGAAATAAAAGCAAAGACTCCCCATGATGGCACTGTGGCTGCACGTGCCACAAAGTGCAGGGCACACGCACTCAGGTTCGGAAGTGGGCTGGGCTCCAAGCTGGCTCCACCCACCATGAGCTGTGGCCCTTGGGCAGGGGCATGAGGCTGCCAGGGAGGAAGAAACGAAGGAGGGAGTGAAGGAAGGCAGGAAAGGTCGGAGATCTCCAAGCAGGGGCGACCAGGAAGGGGATCTGTCCCAGCTGCTGCGACTTCCACTGCTCCTAGAAGCCATGGATGGCAGAGCCAACACTATCTGCCCTCTACAGGACCAGGCAGGGCCACAGCAATGACGGTCCTGGCACCTAAAGCAAAGCCCAAAGGGCTTTGCCCAGAAATAAAGCTCAGACTCCGACAGTCACCTTGCTCACCGGCTTTTACTATGACTAAAGGGAGCCATGAATTCCTTCCACCTGGAGGTGCAGGCTGCTCCCTGGCCCATGGGCACAGCCCCGCAGCTCCTGGGAAGCTGCCGCTCCACTGCTGTGTGTCACCGCTGCTCAGACCTGCTCAAGTCTGCCAATGGAGCTGAAGCGCCCAGGGTGGGGGCAGCGAGGGTCATGAGATAAGGAACAAGCCAGGCCAGCTTGCCCTGCCCCCACCCAGGCCCTTCAGTCCCCACCAGACACAAGCATTGCCCTTGGTCTGGGTCAAGTGCTCAGACCCACATCCCAGTGCCACCACGCACCTGCGAGTAACTGGACCTCCATGGGCCTCAGCTTCCTCATCTGTGAAAGGGAGTCCTGGTATTTGACCCCCAGGTTCTCACACGTATTAAATAAGGTCACGTCACTGGGCATGGTGGCTCATGCCTATAATCCCAGCACTTTGGGAGGCCGAGGCGGGTGGATCACCTGAGGACAGGAGTTCAAGACCAGCCTGACCAACATGGTGAAACCCTGTCTCTATTAAAAATACAAAATTAGCCCAGTGTGGTGCCTCATGCCTGTAATCCCAGCTACTCGGGAGGCTGAGGAGGGAGAATCACTTGAACCCAGGAGGGGGAGGTTGCAGTGAGCCGAGATCTTGCCATTGCACTCCGGCCTGGGCAATGAGAGCAAAAGTGAGTCTCAAAACAATAAAATAAAAAAAGGTCACTTAGGATAGCACTCAGCGGACTTCTCAGGCAGAACTGACTCACCAAGCCCCCTCTACGAAGCCCCTAGTCCCTGACCTCCAGCTGACCACCCTTAAAAATGCCAGGGGACAGGGGCTAAAGCCCTGTGGTGTGCCAGCCCAGGGGCAGCAGGCCCCCAGGGGCAGATCGCCGCAGCAAGAAAGCCACAGATAAGCACAGTCCTATCCACACTCACGGACAAGAAGTGGGAGAATAAATACACATGCGTTTTCTGAGTGTTTTTATCAGATTTTTTGTTTCATTTTGTTTGAACACTAAGATTTATTTTCAAACAGCACACAGACCGTCTGCGGGGCAGGGCCAGGCTAGGCTGGTGTCTGGGCCCCACCCACAGCAGCTGCCAGGAGAAGACCTTCGCCCGGTGGCGCGGCCGAAGCTTCAGGCAAGCGTGGTGGCTTGGCATAGCCCCCAGCCCCGCCCTGCGGCCAGGCACACATGCGGGCACGGGCAGGGGCGCCAGGAACTCAACTAGGGGACACAGCAGCTTCAGGAACACTGGTGAATTCCGCCGGACTGGCCGGGACGCGGCTCTTTGGAAAAAGACCTAATCTTTGGGAGAGACACCCCTCTGCCTGGAGTCTCCTCTTGATTTCCCTTTGCTCTTCAAAAGATTAAAAACGAAAACAAAACAAAACAGAAAAAAGAACCACACATTTTTCGGTAGGAGGTGCTCTTGACACGCCCGGAGGCTGCATGGGCCCCGCCGTCACGGGACCCTCTCGGTGAAGTTCTCGGGGGAAGACGCCGCGGCACTTCTCCAGCTCCTTGTGCTGGTTCCAGTCACTCTCCTTGACGCCCATGAGCCAGCCTTCATCCTGACGGGCAGAGCAGCGGCTCGCACAGGGCTGGGCAAGGGGCTGGGACCCACAGGGCACGAGGCCCACTCCAACCTGCTGGGAAGATGGCCCTCTTCCTGCTGCTCTTGGCCCCTTAGCCTGCAAGCCCACCTTGAGAACACCTCCTCCGGGCAGCACTCCCTGATGCTGCTGGCTGAGGCTCCCACCCACGGGCACCACAGGAGCCGGCCTGTCATCCACAGGTGGATCTAACCTTTCGTAGCTGGTTTTGGTGAGTCCTGCTGCTCTCTGCTCTGACTGTGTCTAAACAACTCCTTCAATCCAGGCCAAGAGGCTCCCCACCCCCGGGGTGCACGCAGAGCACGTCGGCCCTTCCAGGTTTCCAGACTTCTGCAAACAACCCCAGAAGATTCTGGAAGTGGCAACAGGTTACAAGTTCTAAATGGACTTGGGGCCACCCCACTAGCCCCTCCAACTTCGACTGGTCCTTTGCTTCAATCCTGACCCTCGAAGGGCCTTCTGTGGGAGTGCTGACAGCCCCTGGCCCCAGGCGGGTCACGGGGGAGCTGCGTGGTAACCCACTCCTGCCGGTGGCTGGGCCGAGGATGCCCCTGCGGCTGGGCTGTGCCTGGGGCCTACCCGCGTCTCTGTTATTTCCTGCTGTGTCATTTCCAGCCTTGTCACAGACCCTCTCATGCCCTATCTGAGCCCCCTCAGGCCACCCCAGAGCAACTCCCACTGTGGGCTGGGGGTTAGGAATCTGCTTGAAATCCTACCTGGACAGGGCTGGCCCCACTGGGAGGTCAGTGAAGATCTGGGGCCTTAGGAGACAGGGCTAAATGAGTGCTAAGCCCAGGAGGCCCTCATCACCCGGGCCTCCCACCCCAGGGTCTCAGTAAGTACCTGGTACCCCTGCATCCCAGCCCAGGACCCCCAGCCAAGTCGGCCTCATGCCAGACCCAGCCAGACCCACTATCACCCTCAGTCGCTCTGACAACCCATTCATACAGATGTGCTGATGACGAAACGTGTTCTCTGGAAGCCGGAGAGGCCGGCCTCTCTGTGCACAGCCCGAGGCACTCAGGGGCTGAGCCGTGGAGAGAGTTGGATGCGCACATGGCACCAACCACCCCCTACAAGCAAAGACTGTTCTCTGCTCTACACAGCAGGGAGGCTCCTGCCGAGGGTCCACGGCCCCCTGGGTTGGGCAACTGACCCAGATGCAGGAGGGTCCCAGGCCCAGGAGGGACACACTTAGCACCCACCCAGGCTCAGCAGGAGCCTTCACTTCCAGATTAACATGGAGAAGCCACAGCAGGAGGAGAAGGGTCTGGAAGGCCTCTTGGGTGGGCCTCAGCTGGGGACACAGCTGGGAAGCCCATGGCCCTGCGTGGAGGGGGGGCAGCCCCCCCTTGAGGGACGGCTGCAGGGTGGGCACCTTGCGGGAGGGGCAGGAGGAGTCAAGCATCCTGTCCTGGGAAGAAAGCAGGCCTTGGGAACCACCAGGAGAGAAGGGGAGAGACTCAGAGGCAGAGCTGAGAGCGCCTGAGCAAAAAGGGGACGTGGAGGCAAGAAAGCAGAGGCTACAGGAAGAAGGGGGCAGGGGGCAGGGGGCAGGGAGAGAGAGGAGCCTAGAAAGGAGAGGAGAGGAAAAGGCCAGGCGTGGAGGGCAGGGAGGAGCAGTCGGCATGGGAGCCCTGCCGCTCACGGGCCTCTGCTGCCCCCTGCTGGCCAGTCCCCGCCACAGCGGTGCTGGCCACAGCCAGCTTGCCTGCCGTCCCTGTGAGCTCTGGCGGCCCCACCCGGCCCTCACCTGCTCTTCGGGGTTCTGGAAGGGGATCACCAGCACCACGTCGCCAGCCTTGAGCTGCAGCTCGTCTGTGTCAGTGGCGGTGTAGTCGTGCTGGGCCTGCACCTGCGGAGGATGCAGAGAGCAAGTCGGACCTTCCCCTCCCACGTGCAGCCCTGCACAGGTCACGGGCCTCACAGGTGGGAGGTCAGCTGGCGATACGGAGACCAGGAGTGCTGGAAAGCAGCAGGACAGGATGGGGCTCAGATGCCACCATCTAGGAGTGACCTAGTAGCGCCTGCATGACTTTGGGCAAACCACAGAGCCTCCTGGGGCTCAGGGTCCTCATCTGCCCCCCCAGGGCACCGAGGGACCGCAGCAGTCAGAGGCTGGGCTTACCTTGAACATGAAACCTGGGGGTAGGTCCAGGCGCCCGGCCCCACTGCCACCCTCCATGGTGCCATTCACAGTTGCTGGAAAGGTTTCCACCACGACAGCAGGAAGAGAGCTCTGGGGGCAGAAGCGCGGGTCAGCTGGGCAGGGAGGTGGTCCAGAGACAGCCAGGGCCACCAAGGAGAAGAGGGGCGGGGAGGGGAGAAAGGTGTCTGTGCCTGGTGCCAGACTGGCACGCCTCCAGCTTCCTCGACAGGAGCCAGGCCTGGACCAGCACCAGCAGGGGCACAGGGGAGCCCCAGGCAGGCGGGCGGGCGGCGGGGGGAGGAAAGGCAGGGCTTGGTCCCTGCTGTCTTACGGAGGCTGCTTCACTTGCCGCCGTCTCCCCCGGGCTCCTGGGCTCCAGCCGCAGGTTGGGTCCCACCCGCCACCTCCGAGGCCTCTGCTGGCTGCAACATAAATGCCGGCTTGGGGTCAGACACAGGACAGGACACAACCAGGACACGGGAAACAGGCCACAGGAGGGCAGCACCCAAGTGAGAGGGCAGCGGGCATCGCCTGGCTGGCAGCAAGGTGAGAGCCGGCCAGTGCCTCGAAGAATCCAAGTAGCTACCCCTGCTGGACAGGCTGGGCCCTGGGCCTGGGAAGTTGCTGAAGAGTAGGCGCTGGCAGGCTGGCAGGCCCCGGGATGTGAGTGACATGCTGCAGAGAAGCCCAGTGCAGGCCCTGGAGTGCCACCCCCAACCCTGCCTCGTAGGTCCTGCCCTCTCCGCACCAAGACCTCGCCCAGCCACAGCCTCCACCCGCCCACCCCACTTGGCCCGGCACGTGGCAGGAGCTTGCTGAACCTACAGACGGTCCGTGCCAGGGGACAGCAGCACACGCCAGTCCCAGCCTAAGCACAACCCAGGACGGGTGAAAGGTGAGGTGAAGATTAAAAGAAAATTCCGGAAACTGCCTGGCATAAACCAGTAGGTGCTCTAAATGTTCCTCCTCCTACTCTGGGAGGCTGGGCTGGGAGGCTGAGCTGAAGTGGGCCACCAGGAGGGACTGATGTGCCCAGCCACCCTCACTCCTGGCAACCTTGGTGACAGGCCCTTGCTGGGGCAGCCTAGCTCAGAACCCTGTCCTCACCCTCACGTCCATGGAGGCCTGGTCCCTCCTGCACACCCTCCTCTGGGCTCTCCTTCCATGCTGCACCCTCAGAGACTGGGGGATAAGCCAGACAGGGGCTGGAGGTGGGCACTTACTTGGGCAGGCCCCGGCTCGGCCGTCTGGCTGGGCCAGGCCACAGCAAAGGTGCCCTCGGCAGCGCTGGGCTCCCCCGGAAGGCAGGCTGCCGGCTGGACTCTCTGTGGGCTGGTGACAAGCCACCAGGAGAGAACAGGGGAGGGGGCAGGGAGGCCGGGGTCGAAGGCAAGGGGCAGGATCACAAGACAAGAGAAAATGTCACCAGCAGCTGGGGTTGGTGGGGGCAGGGTGGGTACCAGTGGAGCCGGGCCGGCCACCCACGTCCCACATCCTCACTCCTGCCACCGCCAATGGGACACAGGTGTGACTGTGCTGCCCAGGCTCAGCACCTACCGAAACCCGCTTGTCAAAATGGCCCTGCCAGCTCGCACCAGACTGGCTTTTTCCGGCCTCCTCCAGAGGAATATCCTGCCCTGGAGCCTCTGGAGCTCCCAGGAGCCTGGGCTGCCGCCTCGTGCCCCAAGGGCACCCGCACACCCACCTGCCCCTCCCAGCACCTCTGCCTGGGTCAGGGGGTCTCAGGGACCGAGCCCAGGAGACCCTGTTGGAATTCTGGTTCTACCACAAGTTCTTGGGCAAGTACCGAGCCCTCCCTGAGCCTCTGTGTCCTGAGCTTTCAGGTGACAGTGGCACGGGTCCTGTGTGACCTGGCCTTGCACCTGCCTGCAGGCCCTGCTCTCAGAAGGCACCCAGTCACCCTGCCTTCCCTGACTCTCTCAAAACACCCATTCCTCCTCCTCCCCTTCCCCCCAGACAGCTCCCCACTGCCGAAAGGCTCCGAGAGGCCAAGAACTTTCCACCCTGAGGCCCTCCTGTCCCACACCCTGAGGACACTCATCTATCCTGGGTGACCAGCCCGCTTCTGTCTCGGGGCAAACATTCACAGGCTTTGAAAACAGAACCAGCTCTCAGGGGACCCCTATCTCAAGCTAAACCAAGGAGCCCCTTTTCCGAGGGCCTGCCAGAGGGAGAAGCAGCAGAATGGCTGGAGACGGGCGGCTTCGCCAGCTCCCCGTGTGTGAGCTCGTGCCTGTGTGTGCTGCATGTGGGGTGTGCGTGGGGTGCGTGCACCTGTGAACGGGCTAGGAGGAGGCCAAGGCATGTGGGCCTGGGCACATGCGAAAGAGTGGCTCTCCCAGGGGCTGGACACAGAGCAGACACGCAGCTTACCTCCCAGAGGTCCCATGGAATTGACTGAGCGCAGCAGTGAGGGCAAGAAGGACAGTTAGCACAGAGGTTAGAGACAGGGCGGCAAGCAGTCCCCAGGGACCCAACCCCCGCTCGTCCCGGGCCTTCCGGCCGAGGCACAGGAATGGCTCAGAGCCAGCTAGACTCCAAGGTCTGCAGGTGGCCGAGCCCCGGAGACCTCTAGGGGCTTCAAGACCCCAGGCCAGGATGCGAAATGAGCACAAAGCTACCAGAAGTGGTCAGGGACCGTCTTTGAGAGTTCCCCTGCCCGACAGCCAGGACATGATGAGGGGCGAGGACGTGATGGGGGCGAGGACTGAGGTGGCAAAGGAGGGGCACTGACCCAGGCCTAGATGGGGCCATGTGGCCAGTAGGCAACATGAGTCCAGAGTCAGGCACCTGGAGGCTGGCGGGCCCATGGGCAGTGGTGAGCACAACCAACCTGACCAGAGGGCGTGGGCGCCTTCACGGGGCTCGTCACGGGTGGGAGGGGGTCAAAGTCCAGGTCCAGCAGACTGGCCTGCTCCGAGAAAGGCCCCGGGGCCTCAAACTTGGCAGCAGCAGCAGAGGAGGAAGCAGTTAGTGTTAGGCTGGGAACCCTCACCCCAGGCAGACGCTGCAGGTGCAGGCACGCACGTGTACACACACATACACACACACGACACACAGGCACAGAGCAGGCGCACATCCACGCACACACGCTCCCCCACTCAGGGCTCCCCCAGAGGCACCTCCATAGCTGAGCCGAGGGTCTGTCAGGAGATGCCCAAGACCCTCAGTCCTGAGAACACCCAGCTGTCTCACAGCTCAGGGGACAAGGCGTGCAGCAGTCCACATGGTCAAGCCGAAGCATCAGAGAGCCCCAGCCAAGTGGACTCACTTCCTGGAACCAGAGGGCCAAGGCCCCAAGCCCTGCCCCGGGCCCATCCCAGCAGCCAACTTTCCTTTAGGTCCAGCCCTGTCTGGGGAACCCAGGGCAGGGAGGTCACTGCTCTGCCCTTAACCGCCGTCTCTGAAGAAAGCACCCTCAGGACACGGTGCACAGCCTCTAGGTGCCTCCCACCAGCGGGCGGCCAGCATCTCTCCCCAGTGGCCCCACCCTGCCCCAGCAACACCCCCTCCCGTCTCAGATAAGTCAGCAAAGCCCAGGTAGCAATACCCATCGTGCCCCGAGGGGAGGGTCATCCGCCAGAGAGCGACTATCCCTTCGCTGTCCTGCCCGGCAGGTGGCACTTCACCATGCAGGCCCGAGAGTGCCCCTCCGTGCCGGGACACAGGCTACTCACCACCCCACGGCCAGGAAGCCTGCGGGCACCAGCGTCATGGACAAGGGCAGGCCCAGCCCTGCACCATGCACCACCTAAAGGGCATGACTCCCCCACCCCAGACCTGACCGGGAAGACCAGTTGCCTGGAGGTGGCACACATGGTGGCCAGGGAGGCGGGCATGACAGGGAGGGACAGGCGCACTCAGAGTCTGGGTGCGGGTGGTCTCTGGGCCACCTCCTGGCCTGTCACACCTTATTCTGGAATGGCCTGCTGCACAGGCCATAGGTTCCTTCCTCACCTGTTAAATGGGGGCAGATGCCCTCCCAGAGGGTGGTTGAAAACCAAACAAGGGGATATAGGAAGCAGCTGGCACAATCCTCCACCCAGTATCTGCCAGTGCCCATGCCATCCTATCTCCCTCGCCTGCACACACACTGGGCACCCCTAGGGCAGAGGCACGCTGGAGCCAGGGAGGCCAGCAGGAAGCAGCTCCAGAAGTCGTCAGCCCCGACCCCATGCTGCTCTCCCTACAGCGCCCTCTATCCCACAGAGGGGTTCACGCACCTGCCAGGCCCCTGAACTCAGGCATCACCCAGCCAGCCACCTGCAGCCTCGTATTTAAAGTTCCTTAGTTCTAGCCCTAGTCCTTGCTAAGAGCTTGAGGCCCACCATCCCCAACCCTTCCTAGAGGCGACCACTGTTCTCAGTTCCAAACAGCCACCCCCGACACTCACCCCCCTCCAACCTGTCCCCCCAGGCATCGGAGCTGCGCAAAGGGGTTTGCTGGAGGCCACCGAGGCCACCGCAGCCTGATTGCACAGCCTCCCCTACAGGCGAGACTCCGTGTGGGAAGGGCTCACCCACAGGAGGGAGTCAAAGTGGGGGTCCTTAACATTTGGAGGCTTCAGAACCACCTGGGGAACGTGGGTTAAAACTGCAGGCCCTTGACCCCTCCCCCAGCAGCCACCCCCACCCCAGATCCCCTTCCAGTGAGCCCAGGAATAAGCATGTGACAGGCATGGCCCCAGCGATGGGACACGGTGGCCCTGGCCACACTGTGACAAGCCTCCCTGTAGCTGGGCCGGACTAGCATGGGAGGAGGGGGCTTCCTTAGAGCCCCTGGCACGGGTGGTGACAATGACTCCAGTGAGCCCTGGGGCCACACTGGTGCTGAGGCCTAGAGGGCTGGCCTTGAGGAGACAGTCAGCTCTGGGGGAGTGCGGGGAAGCCCCGCCACCCCTGTGCAAATCTGACAGCACGTCAGCCCACTCCAGTGCTGGTGAGATGCGCCTCCAGCACAGGCACTCCCACCCGGTCTCCACCATGAAGGACATGAGACCTGGGGCTGCAGGCCGGGCTCCCCAGAGGCACCTCCACAGCTGAGCCAAGAACCTATCAGGACAGACCCAAGACCCTCTGGGGGGGGCTCTCTGTTGAGCAAAGAGACTGTCGGGGGGGCTCCCTGCTGCATCTGGGCCTTCCGTGCCTCTTAGGGAGTGTGCACGCAGCAGCTCTGCTCTGCAGCCTGGCCACTGCGCCTGCCCTCGAGTGGCTGACAGCAGCTGTGGGAGCTGAAGTCCAGGTGCTTCAGCCCGTCCAGGGCGTTCCAACACTCCCTGCTCCTGGAAGCCTTCGCTGACAGCCACGGGTCCTTCACACTCCTCGATCCCCCTCTGCCACAGCACCCACTGCAACTCGAGGGCACTGCCAGCGTGACTGCTGCTGCCAGGAGGGGGGGCACCTTTCCCCCTCTGTGGTCCTGCATCTGGCCTTAGTACATGCTGGGAGATGGGTGATGGAAGATGACAGAAGATGATGGACGGAAGAAGGAGGGCTGAGAGAGGGAAACTGACACTCTCTCTGGCCAGATTCCTGGCTCTTGAGACAGAAGCATAGAGGATGAAGGCCATGCACGCCCGAGAGGGCAGGAAGAGAGGAGGAGGGCTGGGCCGCGGCGGCCGCGGCTGACCTGGGAGGGGGTGGTCACGCTGATCTCAGGGACAAACGCGTCCTCAAACAGGCTGAGGATCTGCTCCTGCTTGACTTCCTTGGACGGGGTGTGTTTGGGAGGCGGAGGGACTGGTGGGCCTTTCCGGAGCTGTGGGTCGGCGGCGGGTGAGGGGCCGCACGGGAAGGCACAGCAGAGCAAGGGGTTTGGGGAAGACAGACAGAGACAAAGACACGGTTAGTCACGCCCCAGGCCACAGCCCCACCCAGGCCACTGAGCAGGATGCAGTAAATGAAGAGTCACTGCGCCCCCCAGCCCCCCGACATAGACACCAAGACCGCAGGCCACCCCCCGAGAAGGACACTGAGGTAGGAGGTCCAGAAATGCTGTGTGGAGAGAGAAAAGATAGACAGGTGAGGGGAGAGAAGGGAGGGAGAGAGAAGAAGAGGGAGAGAGGCCCCGGGCTGCCGGCTGGCCCACTGTGGGAGGGTCTGGCTCCCACCCACCTGGTGAGAAGGCTGGGAGAGGAAACAGTCGCTGAGAGACAGGTGGGCCCTAACCTCCCCCTGCCCACCTCTGCCCTTCCCGCAGGCCCCTCTCTCCACCTCCCAGGCACAGTGCTGCCCATGGGGAGCCCAGCTCAGACTAGTCTGTCCCTGCAAAGCCAGTGTGACACCAGGATGGAGCAGAGGCCACACCCCTGCCTACCAGGTGGGGGACCTCAGGCAGGTCACGCCCCCATGAGGCTGGGCTTCCTCATGTGTCAGGTGATGACAGCTTCTGCTTCACAGGGCATTTGTGGGGACTCAGTGAATGAAAACACAGAAGGCGCTGGCACCATGTCCAGGCCATGGGAAGCGCTGTTCAGTACAGCTCCCACCATGTCCCTCAGCCTGCATCGCAGTCAGCAGTGGATCAGGTGGCAGTAGAGAAGGGGGAGCTGCGGGACCCCTGGCTGTGAGAACACCCCACCTGGCCGGCCAGCGCCTGGAGCCTCTGCAAACACCTGGAGGGCCCGCTGGGGGCAAGCGGGGTGGAGACAGGGACAGTCCAGGGCCCAAGACCTGCCCCCTTAGCCACCCCACACTCTCCCCTGAGCTTCCTCTCTCTGTCCCTTTAAAGGTCCCGCATGGCCACCTGGCTGGGCTCCTCCCTCAGGCCCCTTTAAGAGAGAGAGAGGTCAGGAAGAGGGGGTAGGCTGCCCACTCCGGAGATCCAGATGCTCTGTGGGCTGAGGGCCCAGAGCCTCTGCCAGGGAGGAAAGGAAGATGCAGAAAGAGTCAAGCAGCCAAAAGGCCAGGGAGAAGGAAGGGGAGGGCGCTACAGTGGGGGCGGGAGCTGGGGAGGGGTGGCAGTCACAGATGCCTCCTAGAAGCACGCAAAGCTCATGCGGTAAGGAGACCGAGGTCTGGGCCCAACCCCCACTGGGCGAAGCCTCAGGTCCACAGCTGCCCAGGCCAGAAAGGGGTCAACAGCAAAGCCAGAGGAGGAGGAGGGAGGGCAGGGGAACTGCCACTGAGATATCACTCCTACCTGAGACGGGGACTTGGGGAGGGCTGCCCCAGGTGTGGCCCCGCCGGCTGGCTCTGGCTCGTGGTTGACTCTGATCTCAGGGGTGGCAGCAGGGGAGCCATCTGGAGGCGAAGGGCTCTTGTTCCCTTTGCAGGCGCGTTGTCACTGTGGGGACAGAACAAGAAACGGAGCCCAGTGTTGGGGGCCGAGGCCCAGGAGATGGAGTGGGCAAATGCGCTGACATCTGTGTGAAAGGGTATGTGGAACCGTGTGTGAGAGTGTGTGTGTGTGCGTGTGTGTGTGTGCATGTGTGTGAGCAGGGGGATGAGGGTAACCAAAGGACCTAGGCTTGCGGGGCTGGAAGTGGGGAGCCTGCCTCGGAGACAGGAACAGCACAAGGCGGGACTCCAGGCTGGAGGCCAATGGTCCCCAGGAGTGCAGGCAGGTCCCCTAGAACTACCTGCTGCAGAGGCCAACCACCCCACAGGCTCCATGGGGTTCACCAGGGCCCATGCTGACAGCCCAAGATCTACAGCAGGAGAAAGCCAGACATCCTAGAGGCACAGTGAGTCTCCCATGCCACACACAGCAGCCCCTTTGTTCTGGGGACTGCTCCCCAGCCTGCTGCCCTCAGGCCTCCTCACTGCCGTCCCCGCCTGTCCGTCACAGCACCCTGGCACATGTCTCCAGACCTTAGCTCACCTTTCCTCTCGGCCACTGGAGGCCGTGAGCAGGGCCTGGACAGACAGAGACAGGCACCCTCATCACAGAGGAGCGGGCAGCTGGGGATGGAGGGGACAGGTCCCAAGCCATGGCGTTCAGTGTGGAAACCCAAGGGGGAGGTGGTGTGATGCCTGTGCACCCCAGGCACGGGGCGAGGGTGCAGGGAGAAAATTCCCTACCAGAACCTGCATAGAGAGGCCTAGAACGGTGCTCCCCCAATACAGTTGCCACTAGCCACAGGTGGCAATGCAAACTCAAATTAATGAAATTTACATGTAATTTACAGGTAATTTAAATGAAAAGTTCAGCTGCCCATCACACTGGCCAGTTTCAAGTGCTCAGTAGTTCCATGGGACAACTGGCTCCTCTGCTGGGCACTGCAGGTCTAGAAGCATCCAACGGGAACCAGTGACCAAGTCACCTGGGTACAAACAATGGAACAGCATAGGCGATGTCATTGACATCATCTTCCCTTTTGGAATTTGTGTTTTATGGGAATGTACTCCTCCTTAAAGAATATATGTCAGTATATACACATAGTATACACATAGAATTAAAAAGAAAAAAATCCCCACCGTGCTGCAGTGTCTGCTCCCTGGCCCTCCCCCAGGCCTTCCCAGCCTCGTTCTCCACTTGTAAGTGCGCTGGTGGCCTGGGCCACCGCCCAGGGCTGGACAAGTGAGGGGCGCCCAGAGGAACGTGCTAAATCCAGCCAGCTGCTCAGAGGTCTGCCCACCTGGCACCGCCTCTGCCTTCCCACCCGACACGCACACGACAGCCCTGCCGGGCAGCACCGCACACGGAGCCAGGTTACGGGTTAGTGGCGCCTGGGAGCCGGCGCAAGGCGCATGCACAGGGCTGGCCAGGCCACGGCGTCGGCGCCCCCTCCGCAGCACTCACTGCCGGTACCTGTTCTTCTTTCTGCGCAGCCGCGAAAACAGTTTACTTTTCTTTCTGTGGGAACGGACGGGACATGGAGGCCTTCATTCTGAGGAAAGGCCAGGTGCAGAACTGGCCTGTCCCCTTCCGCCTTTGCCAACCCCTCTGCTCAGGGGACTAAGGAGCAAAAGCCTCTCCTAAGTACCAGAGGCCTTGCAGAGGGCCTGGACCTACTATCCCCCACGCCCTGGCTGGTCTCCGCTGTGGCCAGGTGCCCGGGGGTGAAGCTAACAGGGCCTGCTGAGGGGCAGGAGGCTTGGAGCAGGGAGACTTCGCCCTGCCTGTGGCCCCAGTCCCCAGGAGCTCCAGGTGCGCCCAGAATGCACAACACAGAGTGCACAAGGGGCCGCTCTGCGGGAAGGGAAGCTCCCGGGCCTCCACTGCCCCTCTCTCTTCCCCTCCACTCCCTTCCCAAAGGAAGCCATGGTTCTGGCCAGGACGGCCACCCGTACCCCTGTTTACCCATCCCAGTGTTCCCACTGTGCCTGCCTCTGGCCCCTGCTTACCCAGCCTGGTGTTCCCAGCTGTCCCTCCCTGACTGACCTTCGATTCACCTTTTGGCCTTTATTCCACAACACCCTCCCTCCCCGCCATCCACCACGTCACCCTCCTAACCTCCCCCACTCTCCGCCTTAGGGGCACCACGACCCCTCTCTCAGCCACACCTATTTTATTTTCAGGGAAGGAGGGGGCAATCACCACCACACGATATCCTCATTATCCCAGGCAATACTCCAGGTACCCCAGGAAGCAGACAGTTGCCCGGTTTTACAGGGTTCGTCGGTGCTCTTCGCCCCTCTGCTGAGACATTCGTGTGTGTATGCACACACTCACACCTGTCACACGCAGCCCCCGTCACACGCACACATGGCCAGAAAGGAGGCCTCCCAGGCTTGCTGCGTCTGCTGATCCACAGCCAGGGAGCAAGGCGTTTCCCTCCTCCCTCAAGCTCTCCCCCTCAGGAAGCAGAGACCCCCTCGATGCCGGGCTTCCCAGAGGGGCTGGGGCTGAGGACAGGAAGAGGGCTCCGTCTGGGTGGGCACAGTGCTGCCATCCAGGGACATGAGCTTTTCCAGGAGCAGGAGAGGGAAGGGGGTGCTACCTCCCTGCTCTGAGAGGACTGCACACCCCGGAGTCTGTCAGTCCTGTTCACACTCCCAGCCCCCAAAGCTGAGCAGGCTGCCCACCCCAACCCTGGCTGCTCCTGCTCCACAGTGATGGGGTCAGCCGGCTCAGGGACCCGTGGGCTCCCCCAGAGTGCTCCTTCCTTGACGAACACAGTCAGAGGGGCAGGGACATTCGAGACAGAGACCTGCCCTCACCTGCTTCCCAGAGCACAGAGAGGCCAAGACAGGGAGGTCCCTAGACTCCCAAGGCCAAACCCACAGGAGACCAGGGAGGGCAGCAACAGGGTCACAGGAAGGAGCCGTGCCCCTGCCGTGCACAGAGTCAGGAGCGCCAGGGCCCTCCCCCGCACGCACCTGGGCTGGGCCTTGACCGTGAAGGTGTTGCTCCCGTGCTGCTTCTCCAGGCTGACCAGCACGTCGTTGAGGTTCTGGTTGAGCTGAGGGAGAGACAGTGAGGAGGTGGGGGGGCCTCCAGGGCCACCAAACAGCCCACCTTCCCCAAACACCTCTGCTTCTCCCCCACTGCCCCCAGCCTCTGCCAGGAACAAGCTCCTCTTTCCCCATCTGTGAGAGCAAGGAACCAGCACACCACACCCAGAAAAACCACGGGGGCAACGAAATGGTGGAGTGGGCGACATCACTAATGCCTGCTGTTTCTAGAAGCCATCTTTTCCCCCTCCTTCTACTTAGAGGGATATCCCAAGATGCCACATACAGCTTGCACTGCTTTTACATTTTTCTCTTAAAAATTGTTTTGGCAGACAGTTGATCTTAATTGTTAAAGTCATTTTGCCAAGATGCTTTCAGAGCACACTACAACTGCCAGATATTTCACTGAGAGCACAGGTGTGAGAGGAGGTTTATTCCTTACACGTGAGCTCATTACTGAGAATATTCCTCTCTTCGATTTGGCCACTAGGCAGCTCAGAGCCGAATTTTCATCCTAATTTATAAACAACTATGCCCCGTGGCGTATATTTTTGCGGACTAATTTTCTATAAATATTCCTTCTCTAAAATACCTCTCTCTGTATTTTTTAAACTTCTCATAAGTTGTCTCAAATCTTCAAAGGGAAAGGGGAAAAGGTAAGAAGAGAAAGAGAAAGCCTAAAAGGCAGGAAACCACACTCAGGGGTGTGAGTCAGGAGAGGCCCTAAGCTGCTTTTCCTCCTCCGACCCTGGGCCTGGAATCCACCATCATTGCTTCATCCCTCTGGGCCCAAGAGACAAAGTGAGACCCACCACTGGGGGCAGGGGGGGGGTGGTACCAGCCCTGGGTCTCTCAAACTTCAAAGTTCAACAGCTTTGCGTTTTAGTTGCCAAATAGGTTAAAATGAAAATAACGCAACATAGAAAGGTACGCTAATCAGACCAGACCCGAGCACACAGCAGATTCAGGCAGATGAAACAGACCTATTTAAATGTATCAAAAACACGGGGGGAAAATTAAAACTGAGCAAATGCTAGTAACTTATTCCTACAAGTTGGGAAACCGCTGCCATTGCCTAACACTGCACGCCTCGGGCCAAGGTCGCAAGAGAACACATTCACGGTTTGAAAGGGCCTGGTCTACATCCTCAGGCGGTCCTGCCCAGGCAAGGACCCAGACCCGCTCACAGCCTCCCCCACATGCCCTCCTGCCCTCCTGGGCCCAGGCACTCCGGAAGGGCGCTATTCCACAGGGCCCGGAGGAAGCGCTGTGGCCTCGGGTGTGTGCTGAACCTGGCAGGGAAGGAGGAGCTCAGGCCACCCCCTCCCACACCGCTGACTCAACCCTTGGCCAGGGCAGAGTGTGGCACCTCAGAGGAGTCCCGAGGGCCTACCTTGCTCATCTCCTTGTGGAAGTTCTCCTCCAGGCCCGCAATGCTCTGGAACGTGTTGACGTAGAAACCGACGCGGCTACAGGAGGGTGGAAGGATGGGGGCCAGGTGAACAGGCAGGTCAGGGCAGCAACTCAGAAACACACCCACCCACGAGCGACCACACATGCTCATCAGAGACACAAACCCGAGAGTGCGCAGGCACCGAAGCTCACGGGCACCGCGACACCGCGACACCGTGACACCGCGCCGGGCCTCACCTGTTCCACAGGGACGGCAGCTCCTCCTGCAGATCCACATTCATCTCCTCAAACACCTTCTGGGCTTTGATGAGTTCCTCCTCGGCCTGGAGGGCAGCACGTGTCATTCCCCCTCTGCTGGGCGTCCGTCCCAGCCAGCCCAGCCCCATGGCCAGTCCACCCACCTCCTGCCCACCCCCTCCTGGCCAGCCAGGACCCTCAGGACATCAAGGAAAGGGAGGACCGAGCAGGCATTGCCAAAGAAAGGCCCAGGAGGGCAGTGATCAGAGAGTAGGGCTCAACAAAAGGGACAAGACGGGGCCTTGGAGAGCTGGACACAGTGCATGCGCAGAGGCAGACCCCAGACCCAGCCAAGTGGGGACCCCATCACTTCCACATGAACCCGCTCAGGCTAGTTGCCAGCCCTGCTGCTGACTTCTGGTTCTCAGGGCAGCATCCGTCGCTGCCCTCCCCCTGACCCTGCCCCGCCCCGCCCCTCCCCGTTTCTGAGGGCCAGCTCCTGGCAGCCTCAGCCACCAGCCTTCACTTCACCTCACAGGGATGGCCCTTCCACAAAGCCCTCTCTCTCCTGTGACCTGTCCCCACCAGAGAAATACGAGAGGCAGCTGCTCCGGCACCTCTAGGAATGGCAGGAGGACCCTAGAGGAGGGTGCAGGCCAGGGAGGAGGAGGCCAGGTGGCTGGACGGTGCCTGGTCCCACTCCTGGCCCACACCATCCCCAGGGCAGGCCCTGTGCCCTCCAGGCTGCTCACACCCACCAGGTGGTGGCGCTCAGGCCCCATCGCAGGGCCACAGAGTGCTGGGGAGGGGATTGCAGGCGGCCGGTGAGTCACAGACCCCGCCTGGTGGAAGGGCCTCTGCTGGCTCACTCTGGGAGGACACTGCCTGCCGGGGGAGAGTGACTCAGGGGTACTCGGATTCAGGGTCTGAGTCACAGCCCAGGAACGTGTCGGGCCTCGCCTAGGGAAACTTCCCACCAGCAGCCTCACGTTCTCAGGCCGGGGCTGGGGCTCAGGATGGGCCACCTTCTGGCAAAGGCGGCCAGATGGCCGGAAGGCCACTTATCCACAAAGCGCATGATTGCCCCAAGCCCAGCCAGCTGTCCCATCCCAGCCTCAGGCACCAGGACCAGCCCAGGTCAGCCCCTGTCCCCAGTGACTTGGGGTGGGACTGGAGGACGGGCCACTACAGCTTGTCAACAGCTCCATCCAGCTACTCACTAGAGTGGGCGCAGGCTCCTCGCCTGACTGTTGAGAGTCTAATAAAAATGTAAAGGCAGAATAAAGGGGGGAATAAAAGAATGTCTATCCAAACATGCATGCCTCTCTTAGAATGGATCAGATCTGGGGGCCCTGGGCACCCCACACCAGGGCTGGTGGAGAATACCGCCCCTCCTCCCTCTCCAGGCTATGGCTGGGCCATCCCTGCTCTACTCCTCTGGGCATCCAGTACCTGGCAGGGGGGGCTGCCAACCATGGTTCTATGGAACCCATAAAATGAGTGACTCCTAGGGGTCCTGTTGTGAGCTGAGCACCATCACTCATGCCCGTGCCCTCCACTGCCAGGAGTGGGCCTAAAGTCCCACATCCACAAGAACCTGCCTGGACCACCCCCTCCTGTACCCACTAGGACCCGCTCTCCATGAGGACAACGCCACCACCCCAACCCCCCCAGATGGCAATGGTGGGGACAGCAGTGAAGACAGCACCACAGCTTGTCTAGGGGGCACATGTGCACCCAGCCGTGCTCATGCAGCCCACCAACACTACAGAGAACAAGAGTGGGGACAGTTCCATCTGAGAGCTCCTGAAGTCAGGACCTGTGTCTTGTATTCCCTTGGGGTGACACTTCTCATGTTCTGGCTCCTTTGGAAGCATGTGGAAGGGGCAGGGAGTGAGGTGAGGGCTGTCTGCCGTGAGGAGGGCATGCCACCCCCATGGCTCCACTGAAGCTAACAGTGGGGGGAGGGCAGAGTCACTTGAGCCTGGGGTCCTGAGGACAGAGTTCAGGAGGCCAGGGCAGGTGTGGAGAGCAGGTGAGAAATAGCCCAGGGGCCGCATGGAGCTGGCCAGCCCCCCAGGCACGGCCTGGAGAGTATGCACTGTCTCCCCAAAGTGAAGTCCCCAGCAGGGCACCCCCGGGGCTCCCAGCTGTCCCATCTCACAGCCAGCCAGCTGCCGACAGTTCACTCCAAAGGCTCTCCAGCCTCCAGCCAGGTCTGGTGGGGTGGGGACAAGGAGGATGTGCTTAAATAAAGGTGGCACCCAAATGGGACAGCCAGTTTGGCCAAAATGGGAAACATCTACAGCCCAGCACCCAAACGTGATCACATGCCTTACCCAGGGTGGGGGGTGGGGGTGGGCCTTCTCAGCAGAATCCCAACCACACCTGTCCCAGGAGCCCAAAAGCAGTGGGCAGGCCCCATAGCCTCCTAAGGGGTTCTCCCCATCCAAAAAAAATGTTTCACCTGTTTCAGGGAAAATGATTCAGAAACCCCGGGCCTCGGTCAATAGTCACATTCCCCCTCCAGCCCAAGTGCTGAACTGACTGGCAGGGCATGCCAACTCCAGCCCCGGATTCCTCCTCCACCTCCAGAGTTAGATGAAGTCTCAGGCCTATCAGAGGCCCGCTAGGCATCACCCCAGCCCCTGGCTCTCCATGGGCACCCTGACCTCAGGGTGAGGCTGTCAACACGCAGTGCCTGCATAGTCAGCTTTGGCCTAAAAGAAATCAGGCAGCACATCAGGTGAGAAATTGGACAGGCAGGCCAGGGGCAGTGGCTCACGCTTGTAATCCCAGCAGTTTGGAAGGCAGAGACAGGTGGATCACTCAGGCCCAGGAGTTCGAGACCAGCCTGGGCAACATAATGAGACACAACCTCTACAAAAAATTAAAGATTAGCCAGGCATGGTGATGCGTGCCTGTGGTCCGAGCTATTTGGGAGGCTGAGGCAGGAGGATCGCTTGAGTTGGGGAGGTCGAGGCTGCAGTGAGTCATGATTGCTCCACTGTACTCCAGCCTGGGGAACAGAGCGAGACTCCTTCAAAAAAAAAAAAAAAAATAGAAAATGAAATTGGACAGCAAAGCATGCCAAACCCACCCAGAGCTCTCCTCATCGCAGGCACTCAGTGAAAATGATGAAATCAAGAGGCAGCTCAGAAAAAATAAGGCAGCTGCCCAGAGAGACGCCCAACCTTCTGGGCCGGGCCCGTATCACTGACCCCCTCGGGATTGTGAAGAAGTGTGAAGGCCTCATCCAGGCTGTGACTACGCTGACCTGAAATGCGCCTCAGTTTCACTGCAGAGAACACCATGTGACCCTCCTCTCTACAGGGCACTGCATCCAGCGGTCCCTGGCCATACCGTGACCCATTTGGAGGACAAGGGGGTTGATAAGACCATAGCATTTATGGCCAAGATGGTGAGACAGCCCAGGAGTTTTGTACAAACAGCCTCCTCCAGGAAGCCCCCCCAGGAACACTGTGGTGCTGGTCACTTGCTCTCCATGAATCCCCCAAGGCCGACCCTCCAGGGCCCATGCTTCCCCTCCAGGTCTCAGCATCTCAGCCAGACTGAAGGGTCCTCCCGGAAACTCCTCCCAGAGTCACCATGGGGGCCACAAGTCCCAGGGAAATGATGCAGGAGCTTCAGTCAGGAGAGCTCCCAACTTTCCCCTAACTGGCTCGGGCCCCAGGCTGTGATGTCCCTCTCTGGGAAGCTTTGTCTGCTACGTAAATTCAAGATGATCTCAGAGTTGTCATGAAGCTTGAAGGAGACAGGCATGACAGCACAGGGGCCTGATGATGTCACCTCCCTCCCCAAAGGAGCCCTCACAGAGGGCAAATGGTTCAAAGGCATTCCTGGAACACCTAGGATTTCAGAGGAGTCTCCAGGAATGACCAGAGACACAGCCACAGAGGGGGCACACCTATGCCCCCACCCAGGTCACAGAGCCCCCTCAGCCAGTTCTCTGACCCCTACATTTGACTCCAGGTCTCCTCTGAAGCAGGAGCTCTCCCAGCGGAGGCCTTTGAAAACACCCTGCCTGGCCGGGCTCAGATACCAGCCCTGCATCCCGGTGGCGCAGGGCGAGAGGACAGGACCACAGACCGGAAGGCGCCAGCACGTGCAAGGTTAGAAGCCAGTGTCACCTGATTTCGGAGCAGGTTAGTTTGAGCTACGAGATGAGCCTGCAGTTTGCCTTGGCACCACTGGGGGGGGCTTTCTCAAGCAGCGAGACAGGCTGGGGTGGGGGAGGTCAAGGCAAAGGACGGTGGAGAGACCAGGGAGGTGGGGAGAGAGAAACAGAGACACACAGATTAAACGCACGTCCACACGCCTCACGCGCAGGGGCCACCCCAAGCAGGTATGGGCCCTTGAGGCCAAGAGAATCAGGGGGAGCCCGAGGGGGCAAGGAGAGGGGGTGAACTCCAACTGCAGAGGCAAAAGGTGAGCGTGGTTAGCAGCACAGGAGACCTGCCAAGTACGGCCCTGCCTGGAGGAGCGGCCGCCCAGCCCCTCGCCGCAGGATGAGTGGGGCCAGCCCTGCACCTCCCTGGCTCCCTCCAGCCAGAGACAGGTCACCTGGGATCTTGTGATGGAATTCCACCCGGCTCGCCAGGCAGGGCGGCACCATTCCAGGGAGACCCAAGAGGCCCACTCTCAGGCTGGCGGGTGGCCTGGATCGGGGCTGCGGGGCCAGGAATGGGCCTACGGTGAGCCCCACCCAGGCACCCACAGAGGCCTCTCACTCACCGGCCTGGGCCCAGCACTGTCCCCACCCCCAGCTCAGCCACCTGGGGCCAGGCAGGAGGAAGGGTCCACCCTTGGGGTCTTGGACACCCGCCTTTCTCAGGCCCCTGAAGACGCTGCCCCAAAGTGCCTCCAGCCCCTACCTTGGCGATTTTGGCTTCATCCTTCTTTTTTGGCGGTTTGCAGAGACTCGTAGTGGTGCCGGGCACTGTCGTAGTCCACCAGCTTCGCCCCCGCTTGGCGATGCGTGACTGGGGCAGACAAAGGAGGGTGCTGAGTGGGGCCTGGCATCCCTGCTGAGACTCCAGAGACCCTGGATGGACCCTTAGGGCAGGCAGGAGACCCTGGCTCCACAGGAGCCCTTGAGCCCTGGTTGCTGGAAACCTTCGGGTGGGCAGAGAACTCACCCCTCCCAGCGATCCAGCCCCACTGTGTGAAACCATTTTCTTGCACATGAGCCCATGTGTCCGCGTCCACCAGCTGGTGACGTGTCAGCTAAGTCTCTTCCTCAGCCTGACCCCTGCCTTCTCATCTCCAGAGCCACCAACATCAGACTCGGGGAGCTTGAGGCAACTACACTGGGGGCCCCTGAGGCCAGCATGAGCATGACATCCCCATCCCACCCACGAAGGGGATCTCGTCAACCCACTGATCAGCCTCGGCTTCAAGTGCACATCATCAGGAGATCCCTCGCCTCGGTGGAGACCAGAGACACTGCCAGCTCCTAGCACCCACCCAGGCCCGGCAGAGACAGCAGGCTTTGTGAATGCACACAACCACACAAAGACACCCACACATGCAGACCTAGACAAGAGGTGACATGCACACATACCCTTCCAAGCACATGTGGTATAAACACAGGGGACCTGTGGGCACACATATCCCTCAGCCCTGCTCCCCCTTCTACACCTTCCACAATCACACAGCCAGCCACTCTGCAGCAACACACACACACACACACACACACACACACACACACACGCCATGGGACCTCCTCTTACAGCCATGAGACCCAAAGGGACAGGAAGACCCAGGTCTGGGGAATGGGGGCGGCGGGCTGGCAAGACAGGGAGCAGCTCTGGAGGATAAAATGCTAGGCCAGGGGCTTCCTGCCTCCACGGCAGCCTCCTCCTGGCCTGAGCCGCACGCCCTGGGCCCTGTCCTCTCTCCAGGTCCCCTCCAGGAAGCGAGGGAACTGCAAGTGGGCAATCTGCAAGTGGGCCTCTCACCTTGATGTCGGGGAACTGGCCCAAGTACGTGTCCATGGTCAGCAGCGCCTGGTCCACCAGCTTCTGGTGGTAATCCATCCATAGCAGGTCATTGTTCTGAGACGGGCAAGAACACGACAATGCCACCAGGGTGCTGGGCCACCTTCGCCCCAGCGCTCACCTTCCAGGGACCAGTCCCAGCCCCATCTCTTCACAGCTCAGTGGTTTCTCAGAGCCTCAAGTTTCCCCATCTGTAAGATGGGGGCAATAGTTCCTGCCCTACTGGGGTGACTGTGAGGATCAGATACGCTGAGGACTGGGGTCAGCCAGGGAGGCTTTGTGAGTCGTGAGCCATAACACAAATAACGACGACCAAGACCCACCATCTGACCCACCTTGGTGTGAGGGTGTGTCAGGAGAAGAGCCCTCAGAGAGGGAGGGCAGCTTTCCCCAGGGCACACAGCACGAAAACACCCAAGAACCAGAGGGGCTTGTCCCAGAGGGCCCGGCCAAGTGGGACGGGAGCTGAGGCCAGAGCACCCTCCGGGAAGGGCCAGGGCCGCCGGTCCCACACTCACCTCTGCGATCTTGTTGGCCTCATCCCTGCCAGGCCAGTCGGGCTCATACACCTCCTGCAGACACTCGTTCAGCTTCTTGGAGGCCTCGTGCATGGCTGTGGGGCAGGAAGGAAAGGTGCGGACCTCCCACTCATCGCCCTCGCCCAGCCTCCCAGCTCTGCATCCACCAGCTCCCCATGGGTGCGCCCTGCCTGCCTCCTACCTTTGACGGAGGCCAGGTAGGTCCGGAGATCCTTCTGCAGCCGGGTGCCCTCAGTCTGCAAAGAGAAGACTGGTGGCCCACCCGGTCCCTGCCACCCTCACGTGAACGAACCAACCCGGCTGCTCTCCTGACAGCAGCCACTGATCAGCTGACTTCCCAACAGGACAGCAGCTACGGTCGCCACCCCTGCCTCGGGAGCCCTGAGTCCACAGGGACACTTGCCGTGTTTGTTAGCACCTGCCCTCTTCCAGATGCCATTCTCAGCCTGGGAAGGAAGGCAGGAAGACAAGGACCACCCTCCAGGATGACAGGTGGTGGGTACGGCTGAATGCCACACAGCACAGCACAGCACCCGCGAGCAGCAGGACCATCACTCACAGACCTGCACATTGACACCTGCAGATGAGTGACCGAGCACAGGAGTACGGCCAAGGCAGGTATGGTGACCGCTGGGCCCCCTGCGCCACAAGCTCAGGAGGTACCCAAGGACAGAGAGCTCCCACTGCCTCATACTAGGGAAAGGGGTCCCAGTTCGAGCCTTTACAGGGACAGAAGACCTGCGGAAGAGATGGCATTAGAGCAGAGGTGCAGAATGCGGGGGGTCATGGCCAGGACTCTAAGGACACTGGCCCAGCTGACACTAGAGACGTAAGTTGTAGAGGGAAAAGGCTGAGCGGGCAGCAGGCTGGGTGGTGAAGCTCCCTGAGCTGGGAGAGTGGTCTCCAGGGGCCTCCTGAGATAGCAGGACCAGCAGAGAGGCTAGAAGCATGGGACAGGCCTCAAGTCCCTCTTGGACATCAGAATCAGAGCCAGGAAAGCTGAGTGAAGAACTCCAGCTTCCAGGAAGGGTGAATAACAGGCGAGGCCAGCACTGAGGTCTGAGACCATGCTCAGTGAGATGCGGGAAGTTTCCAGAAGCATGTGCGAAGAGTGGGCCGCACACAGGCTTTGAGGCCACGCACACCCAGCTGTCCCTTCCTAGCCACGCAGCCCTAAACAAGCTAGTGAGCCTCTCTGAACCTCAGTCTCCTCATCTTTCAATGGAAGGTAAATGATCCCTGCCTGGCACTCCTCAGATCCAGTGAGCAGGGCCAGGCCCCGGAGCCTTGAAGGCAGGCTCAGGAGATGTGCCTCGTGCTAAGGACAGGAATGCAAGGCAGAGAGGGGACTTAGGGGAGCGGCAGTGGTTGAGGCTGACCTTCGAAGGGAAGGGCACCCTCCTGGCCTCTCCTGCCTGCCACCAGCTCAAGCCTCAGAGATATCCATGTTCTGGACGCCTCCTGCCATGGAGGAGGGACAGCTGGCCCGGTCCCAGGAGACCCAGCATGCCTGCAGAACTCCAGCCTGGCCAGCTTCATGCTTCACAAGAGCTGGAAGGTGGCCCCATCCATTCAGGTCAATCTCCAGGCGAAGGCCAGCAGGGACCCGGCCACCTCCACAGGCTCACCCCCAGCACGACACCCTCAAACCCACTTCTGTCTCCCCCACTACAGGCCTCTCCCTGTCCGCAGCCGGGGTCACTCTTCCTGCCCTGGTGCCCTGGCGGTCAGCACCTTCCATGCAGTCATCTTGACATCCCTGCCCCACCCAACAGCAAAGAAGCAGACAGAGGGTCAGCGACCGGCCCAGTCACACAGAGACTGGGGTAGCCCATGAGCCTCTCCAAGCCTGGACTCGCAGCCGCAGCGTGTATCGTGGGTATTGGGTAGTGATGCGGCCCTGAGAACCCACAGATCTGCCTGTTACGATGAATGCTTCTGTGTGACAGCAGAGACAGCCACAGGAAGGGCTTACGAGCAGCACATAAGATGTTATGTGAAGAAAACAACACTCTAAAATTCCTTTCATCCTCCGTAGAGTAGGGTGTACAACACTGGCCGGTCATCATTCTGACGAACATCCAAGTTCAAGGCCCTCCGATGCAAGACTGTCCACCACGGACACTCAGACCTCCCTGGAATTCCATCGGGGGTGGGATGGCGACCCCTCAGGGCTGAGGAATGGGGAAGGGTCCATCCCACTCCTGACACAGCCACCCTCAGTCTTCACAATTAAAGGCTTTGTTGGTTGAGACGAGGATTAAAGTGTGTTCATAATGGGATGCTATTGTGTCCCTTGATGTCACAGAATCTTCCAGATCCAGCTTCTCTCCCTGCCAAGCCTCCACCATCGCAGCCACACCTCCCATGCCCTCCTCACCCTCCCCCCTCCAGCAGGGGTCCCCCATGGGGTGGGTCGCTGTGCCCCCCATCCCCCCGGCTTCAGGTCACACCAGGGTCCCTAGTGCTTCCCAAACAACACTGGGCTGTGCGCCGGCGCGCGGCGTGCAGCGTAAGGGGCCGGCGGGAGCCCAGCCTCCCCGTGCCCACTGCAGCTGGCTTCCTGAGCCAGTCGCCAGGGTGCACGCAACCCTCCCCGCGCTGAGGCCCTAGCCAGCTGCCCTCTGCAGGGCAGCGCCCAGGCCAGCACAGAACACTGTGTGTTTGCTTTCAGACCGGCTCCCTCAGCCCCTAAACAGAGATCTGAGAAACAATTCTCTGGAGGTCCCGGAGTTCAGAGTCCAGCTGGGGGAAGGTAAGATTCAGGAGCCACTGCCCACCTCAGCCCATGTCCCAGCTACAGGACTTGGCGTCAGGAAAGGGACGGGCACAGCTCCAGTGCGGCTGGGCTCAGCCAGCATCCCCCATGCCCCTGCTGCATCTCCTGGATATCAGTCCCCACAGGTGGCCTGAGCACCCAAGTCCCCATGTTCCCAGTGGGTCTAGGCAGCAGGGACACTCCTCCCACAGGTACCCCCTTTAGCTCCAGCTCTGACTCTTGCCCCCCTGGCCATCAATGCCGGGAGTGACCGTCACTCAATAGCTAGGGATGCCCACTTTGAGCAAAACTTTGGGTGGGCCCTGGGGACAAGAAGGAATCAGACCTGTCCCACCTCAGTGACAGACAAATAGCAATGACAGCCCTGGGGCTTGGAGAGTTAGACACGACCCCTAGGAAGAGAGCCAGGCTTCCCTGGGAGACCCAGGAAGCCTTCCAGAAGGGCCTGTGCCAGGTGTGCAGTGTTCTGGGGGAAGGGCAAGGGGCCCTCATGGGCTTTCAGAGCAAGGGCAGAAGGCAGGGGTGCCACTGTGACCAGCGGGAGGTGGGCCCAGGAGGGGCTGTGAACCTGGGTCCTTGTGAGAGCAGGTGACAGTGGGGTGACCTACACCCTCTCCTAGGGACCCCCCCACACACACACACAGGAAGGGGTGGGAGGTTCAATTCTTCAAAGACTAAATAACCTGCCATCCTTGTCCCTCCTAGCACTAAGCCCACCAGGCGTGCGGCTCACAGATAAAAAGGCAGGAAAAGCTCAGCCTCCAGGCTTCCCATGCCCCATTCTCTCTCTCCTTCCCCCAGGGCCCCCAAGCCCACTGCAGCCTCCTGAATCCACTCCCTTGGTATCAGTGACCCTCACCCCATTCCCTCCCAGTCCCCACACCCACCCCACACCCTGCCACCCCCACAAACCAACCAAATCCAGAACTGGTTGCCTTGGCCCCAGCCTTGAACAAGACCTTAAAACTGACACCCCAACTACTATCCCTGGCCCCTAAAAAGCCAGCCACCCCACCAAACCCGAGACAGGGCAGACAGAGACCCAGCTCGGGACCACTCCACAGCCACAGCCTGGCAGCCGCCTGGCAGCGCTCAGCACTGGCTATCTTTAGCCCTGGCCTCTCTGCCCAGCCCCTCTGTCTAAGGAGCAGTGAGTGACTGCTTGCCCAGAGTCAGGGACCAAGAGGGGGGTGACTCTGAGGGACAGTGGGGGACAGCAACACTGTGGTTTCAGCCCTGGGGCCAGGCCACACGGAACCTCAGCTCCCAGACCTGTGCTTCCCTCACCGTCTGCCAAAGCTCAGCCTGTTCTAAGGCACCCCCACCACCTCCACCCCTAACCTGTCCCCCTAGCCTAGCCAGCTGCCCTCAGGACAAGGGATCAGCTCCAGAGAGGAAACTCGAGAGTGAGCCGAAGGCCACAGAGCCTGGATTTCAATCCCCAACACCCACACCAGCTGCGTAGCCCTGGAAGATGTGCTTAACCTCTCTGAGCCTCACGTGCCTCATCTGCAAAATGAAGAGACTATCAGCATCCATTTCAGGGATTGCAAAGATGTCTGTCAAACACACGGCACTTCCTGGTCCATGGCCACAGCAACTCCCTAAAGGGCCTTCAGAGCAACCGACAACCCGATGAAGCCAGCTGAGTAGAAACACGCCCTGGGGCTTCCCAGAGACAGAATCGGAACCTAAGACCAGGTTGCTTGTTTAAGCCTATATTTTGCAGGTGAGGAAACTGAGGCCCAAGGGGCCCTGGGAAGGAACTTCCCAAAGGCCACAGAGGCAGTAGATATTCCCCTGTCATGGGGTCTACCTGGGCCTTGAAACTCCTCCCATAATTGGTCTAGAGGACAAGCAGCCAAGGTGGCTCCCCAGTCCCTGTCTGGTGAAGCCTGTCAGGCTGAGCCCCTCTGGCAAGCCAAGGCTGACTTGACCCTGGGGCCTCTCCCCCCCATGCTCCTGGTCCTCTCCCAGAATGCTCCTGGCCCTCCCAGCTGCTCTAGGTCCCCTCCCAGAATGCTCCCGGCCCTCCCAGCTGCACCCTGTCCCTCTCCCAGAATGCTCCTGGCCCTCTCCCACAATGCTCCCAGCCCTCCCAGCTGCTACCCTGACCTTTCCCAGAATGCTCCCGGCCCTCCCAGCTGCACCCTGTCCCTCTCCCCAGAATGCTCCCAGCCCTCTCCCAGAATGCTCCCAGCCCTCCCAGCTGCTCCCTCGACCTTCCCAGAATGCTCCCAGCCCCTCCCAGCTGCATCCTGTCCCTCTCCCAGAATGCTCCTGGCCCTCCCACCTGCACCGTGTCCCTCTCCCAGAATGCTCCCGGCCCTCTCCCACAATGCTCCCAGCCCTCCCAGCTGCTACCCTGACCTTTCCCAGAATGCTCCCAGCCCTCCCAGCTACTCCCTCAACCTTTCCCAGAATGCTCCCAGCCCTCCCAGCTGCTACCCCGACCTTTCCCAGAATGCTCCCAGTCCTCCCAGCTGCTCCCCAGCCCTTTCCCAGAATGCTCCCAGCTACTCCCCAGCCCTCCTAGCTGCTCCCCAGCCCTTTCCCAGAATGCTCCCAGCTGCTCCCCCGGCCAGCTCTTTACTAGAATGCTCCCGGCCCTCCCAGCTACTCCCCCAGCCCTCCCAGCTGCTCCCTGGCCCTCACCAGCTGCTTCCAGACCCTGACTAGTGAGCAGTCAGGGTTCTCCAAAGGAGGCCCCTTCCCCAGGTTCCATGCCAGCTGCAGAGGCTTTGGTGGGCGCCTTCAGTGCTTTTCAAGGCCTCAGACATGGACAAAGAGTATAGAGAGGCCTGGTCCCCTAGAGCCTAGGGGCTCACCCCACCCTTTCCCTAGCTGAGCTTAGACTCTGACCTCACACCCCATGCCCGATCCCATTCTTGGCCTCCTTCTCTGGCCTCCCTCCCCACCTGTCACTCCCTGAGGCTGGCCTGCAGAGGCCAGAGAGCCATGGTGCAGCTCCCGCTCCTCACTACTTCGGCCCTCCCCAAGGAGGGGGGGAATTGCCAGAGTCATCTCCTGTCCTCACACAGCTGCAGCGGTGGCTACGGACTTAGCGGATCTCCAGGGGAAGCTTCAGGGGCAGCCCAGGGCAGGTATTCAGAGCCCTTCAGCAGGAAAGCCCTCCCTATATCCAACCACTTCCCCCAGAGTGCCAGTGTGATCACCCCCTTCTGTCACTGGCCCCTGGCCTAAAATGGCCCTTGGTAAGGATGTCCTGGAAGTCCCTTCCAGGCTTTGGAGCTAGGCAAGTATGGATCTGAATCCACTTCCAGAGCTAGATGGCCTTGGGCAAATTATCCAACTTCTCCACCTCAGCTGCTTCATCTACAAAGGGGGAACGGTGGCACGGGCGCCTTACAGAGCCATTGGGAGGTGTCCACAGCCATCTCCAATTGGCCCGGCCTTGAGCCTGCCACAGAGCCAGGCACTCACCACGCTCAGCAGATGCCTAAATCAAGCCCAGCCTGCTCCGCCCCCACGCTAGCCGTTGCAGACGCCACTCTCCTGGCAAGAAGCTTCTATAGCTACCACTTGCTGTTGACACGCAAAGTTTCCCCGGGTCTGGCCACAATCTATTGCCTGCTCCTATCCCACCCTCCCCTTTCCCCAGCTACCCTTTCTATGTCTCTTACCGAGGACCTAAAGAATACATACCCCCACCCTCCTCTTTCCCAGCATGCATAGCCTGTGCGGCCTTCTCCAGGAAGTCTTCCATGATCTTGTCAGCCAGACACTGATTTCCCTCCTCCAAGCTCTTGTACTCCACAAATTCAGTTGTGCCATTTTCAACCTGGCAGCTGAATTTTCACAAACTCGCTAAGGCCAAGGGCCACCCACACTCACCAGCTGCTTGTTGAAATTCTGGACGCACTGCTCAAACTGCTCATCCTTGGTCTCATCTGCCTTCCCCAGCTTCTGGAGAACCTGCCGAGGCCAAGAGAGAAGGGAGGAGTGTTACCTTGGAAAGGAGAGCGACCAACCCAGGAGTGTTCCCTCACCAACACCACAGACCAGGGTCTGGGAAGCCTCTAGCCAACATCGCCCAGCCCAGGGTGCCCTCCCAGGGGCTGTAATGCCCAGGGCATGGCTGGGTCTACCCGGTCTTCAGGCCTCCCCCACCCTCTACCCAGGGCTCAACAATCAGCCAAAAGTGGAGCTTAGGACAGGCTTGCCATAGTGACCACAGCCAGGAGGAGGGCGGCTCAAGACAGCAGGAAGGATCGGGCGTCCTCCTTGCTGATTTTACACTACACCCCTAGGTGCTCCGCCCTCACCGTGGCAGCTGAAAAGTGAGCCAAGCAGAAGTGAGGCCAAGCAGGGGGCAGCCTCCCTTCCCCAGATGACTCCATTCCCTGGGCCCAAGGCCCATGAATGCCACAGGCATCAGCAGAGCAGGCCCTGAACCAGCAGGAGCCATCTCAGAAAAGGAGGGCAGAAGGGGTGGCTGGGGGCTGCCGGGGGCCACTGGGAGTCCGCTTCTGACCTGACTGGGTTTTTAGATGTGACCTGCCCCAGGCACTCTGCTCCCTCCTGCACACGCGCGTGCACACACACACACAAGGCACACAAGGGCACACACATGGGCTCACAGCCACTCTGCTGGCAACCAAGAGTCTCAGAGGCAGACCCCTTGGTGAGTGGCAGCTGTCCTCCTCCCCCGGGAGTGGGAGGGGAGGGGGGATGGGGTGGGCAAGGGCCGAGAAGGGAGCCACACCAGGATAGGGGAGAGCTCTAGAGAAGGAAGGCGCTGGCTCAGGACCCTGAGAGCATATGCTGACCACCACGCCCTCCCAGACTTCCCTCACTGGGCCCTGCTCCCCTAAACCCAGAGCTCCCCATGATGGACAGAGAGGTGAGGGCAGGGAAGCAAAATACAGAGGCAAGGGGCGGTGAGGGGGCAGGGTAGGAAAGAGCAGGAGAAGAAAAAGACAAAGAGCCAGGGCACAGAAAAGGGATGAGGAGTGTGGGGGAGGTTGGTGGGGGGGGGCAGAAGGGAGGTTGCTGGAGAGTGGAGGGGGAAGAGCAGGGACACACCCGTCTGCAGCCCGGGGAGGCACCTCCATCAGGGGCGGAAAAAGGGCCAACACTTATGGCTCGGCAGAGGCCTCTCCCAGGCACTGGCCAAGACCCCCCAAGAATGAGAAGGAAACAGGGGGTAGGGGGTGGGAGTGGAAGGTGAAGGGAGAAAAGGTGGGCCCAGGAGCAGTGGGGGAGCCCCATGAGCAAGTGGCCAGCCCAGCAGCTGTCGAGGCCAGCAGGTCCGCAGACACACCCCTCCTTCCAAGACCCGGAGCCAGGCCACGCTGCCAAGAACGTCAGCTTTGCCTGCCCAGGGCCCAGGCCAGGGTCCTGGACTGAGGGATGCCTGGTTCCAGGACAGAGCCAGGCCCCTTCCCACCCTGCCAGCCCTGTCGGGGACTGTGCTGCCCTGCTGTACGTCCCCCGCCTGGCCCAGGAGCCTTGGCAAGGCCAGCTGCTCTTGACCATCTCCCACCAAGCACCTGCTCTGTGCCCGGCCTTGAGCACCTTGGCTGGTACAGCAGAGAGGAATCAGATGTGGGCCTCTGTCCTGACACGGGGGGGAACACGAAGGGCTGTGGGACCCTGGGGTGGAGATCCCATCTAACCTGGGCAGTCAGGGAAGACTTCCTGGAGGGGGTGACAGCTCAGACAGAGGGGAGGGGCTACAACAAAGGTCAGGAGACCAGAAAGAGGGAGGATCTGACTGGGAAGTTTTGAATTGCTCAAGGTGACTGGAGGTCACAGAGGATGGTGTGGGAAGGTGAGTGGCAGGCAGGGAGCAGGTGGGCACTGGGAGGCAGCACCGACCATGCTGTACTACAATGGTCAGGGCACAGCCCATCGGGCAGGGGCAGCTGTATGCCAAGGGCTGACACTGGGATGAGAGAAAAACAAAACGAAACTCACATGAGCAAGAATATGGACACCACACAACTCACAGGCTCCCCACTGCTGCCCCTGGCAGCCACATCTCGCTTCCCCAGAAAGTGAGTTGAGTTGGGGAGGTACCTCACCCAGCTCAGCACAGAGCTTGGGTAGACAATTCAGCCCCTCTGCTGAGGTGCCCATCCCTAGCCCTATCACCTCCAAAGAGAGGAAAAGACCACCAGATGGAAAAGAACTCCCAGAAGTATACCAGGGTCACCAGAGAGACCCAGAAGCTCTCAGAAACAGGTCAGGGACTGGCCAACCCCCAAGGCAGGAGCACCAGGGAGGAGGCCAGTTCCATGCCCTGCTCTCCTTCTCCCTGGGAAGACAGACGCACTCAGCCAGCAAAAGGTCCGCAGTCTATTCCACCCACACTGGCCATCAGGGCTCTCGAGGTGTGCAGAAGCAGACGTACACTCGACCCAGTTCACAAACACTGCTGTGTGCACTGCACAGACAGCTGGAGCCCAGAGGGAGATCTTCCAGCCTTGAGAATGAGAGGCCAGCCCAGGTGAGACTCCATCCAGCAGAGAGAAGACCCTTGGGAAAAGAGACACCTACACTCTGAGCCTCAATCTACAAAATGGAGTGAACATCAGCACCCTCCTCAAGGATGACCAAGATCATGTCTATAAAGTGCATAGCAGGACCTGGTCCACGGCATTCAAGAAATGGCCCATACCTAAAGGCCTTCAGAGAGTAATGTACAGAGGGTAATGTACGGAGGGCGATGTGCCGGGGGCTGGTGTGCGGAGGGTGATGTGCGGAGGGTGATGTGCAGTGATGTGCGGAGGGCGATGTGCGGACGCTCGATGTGCAGAGGGCGATGTGCGGGGGCGATGTGCGGGGGCAATGTGCGAGGGCGGTGTGCGGGGGGGCGGTGTGCGGGGGGGCGGTGTGCGGCGCGGCGGTGTGCGGAGGCCAGTGTGCGGAGGGGCGGTGTGCGGACGCTCATGTGCGGACGCTGATGTGCGGAGGGCGGTGTGCGGAGGGCGATGTGCGGACGCTATGTGCGGAGGGGGTGTGCGGAGGGTATGCGGACGCTGATGTGCGGAGGGCGGTGGGTGGAGGGTGCTGTGCGGACGCTCGTGCGGAGGGCGGTGTGCGGAGGGCGATGGGCGGACGCTCATGTGCGGACGCTCATGTGCGGAGGGCGGTGTGCGGAGGGCGATGGGCGGACGCTCATGTGCGGAGGGCGATGTGGCGGGATGGGCGGACGCTGATGTGCGGAGGGCGGTGTGTCGGAGGGTGCTGTGCGGAGGGTGATGTGCGGACGCTGATGTGCGGGGGGCGCTGTGCGGAGGGCGGTGTGCGGAGGGTGATGTGTGGACGCTCATGTGCGGGGGGGCGGTGTGCGGGGGGCGGTGTGCGGAGGGTGATGTGTGGACGCTGATGTGCGGGGGGCGGTGTGCGGGGGCGGTGTGCGGGGGGGGTGTGCGGGGGGCGGTGTGCGGAGGGCGACGTGCAGACGCTGATGTGCGGCGGGCGATGTGCGGAGGGCGATGTGCGGCGGGCGATGTGCGGAGGGTGATGTGCGGGGGGTGGGATGTGCGGGGGGGGGGGCGATGTGCCGAGGGCGATGTTTGGACGCTGATGTGCGGAAGCTGATGTGCGGAGGCTGATGTGCGGAGGGTAATGTACAGAGGGTGATGTACAGAACAGTCTTCACACAGTTGGGGGATGGGCCTGACTGACACCGCCAGCCCTCACACCAGCCCTCACACCAGGCTGATGGCATCCCAAGATGCTTGACAGAAGTCACAGATGCACACACATTATGTGCACATGGCAAACTCCTATGCATCCTTCAAAACCTCGCTCAGGTGACATCACTGTGAACTGTCCCTGATCTCTCCTTCCCTCAAAACACTCTGAACCACTTAGAGCCTGGGACCTTTCCTCACTGCTGTGTGACGCGCCTGCATGCCTCGTGCCCTCACCCTGAATGAAAGCTTAAGGTCGGGGACAGTGTCCCAGTCATCTGTGTCCCCAACACCCACACAGAGCTAAGCACAGGACAGACATGCAAGATATTCTTGGTGGCTGCTGCTCATCTGAGCTGTGGGCTTTGGGGGGCAGACACGTGACCTAGGCAAAATGGAAGGGTAATGTACAGAAAGCTCTCAGCCCAGAGGGGTGGAGGGCGTGGCAGCACGGAAGCCTGAGGCTGAGCCAGCCTCTCTGCTCTTCGGGACCTCAGGCTGCTGAAGCTGTCAGCTCTCCAGTGCCCCCACCTTGGAAATGGGAGGAACGGCAAGACCACAGCATGGTGGAGGCCCAGGTTAGACCGATAGGTGAGGTTGGCCTTGGCCACACGCCATCCTCACTGCACCTACCCTCATTTCATCCATGAGGGAACGTAGGTACATGGCCTGGGGTCCCCATCCTCAAGGAACTCCTGGTGTGGCTACCACAGGGAAAAACAAGCTGGCACCCCCTGCCCCAGAACAGGAGCTGGGACAAGGCCGTAAGCCTTGGGACACAGGTCTCCCACTCCATCTGTTCCACACTTGGTTAGTGGAGCCTACCCTGTGCTGAGCTCACATGCGGACCACGGAGGGACACAGGGGACTCCAGGTGTCCAGGGGGGGATGGCCCAGCAGCGACTCAGGAAAGCTGGGCAGGACAATTGTGCTGGGTTTTTAAGGATGAGCAGGAGTTGGATGAGGAAGAGGGCCTTGTGGCGCAGGCCAGGATTTGCAGGATCTGTCCAGCGTTATCGGGGGAGAGGACGCCTAGAGAGTCAGTTCCACTTACACTCATCACACACTTACTATGCATGCTCACTCTGTGATAAACAAAGGGGGAGGCTTTGATAACTTGGCAGAGGACGAGACACACAGAGGCCCAGGGAGCAGAGGCGGCCACAGAGCCAACAGTCTCGGGAGCCTGATTCCTGCCCAATCACCCCCTATCAGAGCTCCCCTCTCACCACGTCCTCAGCCCAAGTCCGAACGTGAGTGGAGCTGAAGTGCCTCAGAGGGGGACATCCCTGGGCAGGGCAGGGAGGTGGGGGCAGGTGGCAGGAACGACAAAGGACTGGCCCCATGGCCAGCTCCAGAGCCTCCTTCTCCTGCAAACATCCACAGGTTCAGCCTCGCTGAGCCCCCGCTGTGGAAGGAAACCCGCCCAAGCCTCCTCCCTAGAAACGCTGGGGAGGTTCACTGAGTTGGCGCCATGCCTCCGGCACCAGGGCCCACAGGGGCTCAGTGGGAGCATCCCGTGGCCGGGTGCCCCTCCCCAACCCTCCGCCAAGGCCTCTGTTATGGCCCAGTGAGAGGACAGAAGGCCCCGGCGTCAGCCGCTCCTTGTGGGTACAAGGAGTCCTGCCATCCTCCAACAGCCCCACATGGCAGGCAAGGCCCTGACCCACAGTGTGAGTCATGGGGCACAGTCAGTGCCCGGCCACCAAACCCAGAGGGAAGAAAGGCGCCCAGGCCTGTCTTGTTTAAGCCAGGAGCAGCTCACCACCTACAGCACCCACCCAGCCACCATGCACGCACTTCAAGATACCAGGGCTGCCTCCTCACAAGGGAAGTGTCCTCACCTCTGAGTGACACATGGCAGGTGAGCACAAACAAATCAGGACACAGCCTGAAGTGATCAAGTCAGGAGGGGGCCGGGAGCTCCAACTGCCAGGGTAAGGAGGGGGCGGGTCTTCGGGCTCACCAGGCTGTGCCCCAGCAGCCCTTCCTGGGTCTCTGATCCCGCCCTCAGCCCCAAAGAGCAGCGGGTCCCCTGCACTTAGGGGGACACACACCCACAGTCTGAGTGGCCTGGCCCAGGGCAGGGAGAAGCACTTTCCAGGGCTGTGAGAAGGACCAGCCCAGGGACCCAGGAGGAAAGCCGGAGGGAAGAGGGTAAGGGCCGCATTCCCAGCCACTCTGGTCCCAGCCAGGGCCTGGGAGAAATCTGGGGGCTCCTCGACCAGCCAGCGACACCCCTTGTCGCCTGGTCCCCGCTGTGGCTGGAGGCATCTCAGTGGCTGCAGAGTTCCCAACACCCCACCCACCCACACATGGAAGGGGGGTCTCATCCAGCAAGTCTCCTCACCCAGGCACCCACTACCCAGCTACTGAGACCCGAAAAAAATTCATGAGGCCCTCACCTTCCGCATCATGTCCTCCGCACGCCCGGCTGCCTGTGCAGGAAGGGTGGGCTGAGAAGTGAGCCCCGCCTTGCCCCTTCCTCTCAGCAGAGCCTGCGGTCAGGGGCCACAGGGACAGGATGCAACCCTCGCGCCCTAGCGGCCTCACACTGAGGCTCCCCAGGCAGGCAGACACAGACAGAGGATGGGCAGGCAGGCAGGGGGGAAGGCCACTGTCAGACACTCGGCCAGGCTTTCCCTGGGCCCAGTCCTGACGGGCGAAAGGGAGGAGGACCCCTAGCATGGAACAAAGGCAATACTCTGTACCCCCCACTGCCTCTGGGTCCAGGCTCCCTCCCTGCCTCCCAAGAGCTGTCCCTCTGTGAATCTCCTCGCCCCTCCTCCTCCTCCCTCTCCCCAAGCACAGCTGGGGTCAGCCAAGCTCGGGAGCTGTGGCTGATGACACGGGGCTGGCCTCCGGGATCTTCCTGCCCTGGTGCTCCAGGGGCCCCGGCAGGGGAGACAGAGGGCAGGTCAGCCAGCTGAGGGCCTCCCCGGTCACCAGCTCTGAAGCCTTGCAGGGACTCAGCTGGAGATGCCAGGAACATCTCAGGACAACTCTGCACTGAGACCAGGGTTGGTGTGGGCAGGCCATGGTAGGCGCCCAGGCAGGGAAGGGGTATAGCCCCTCTGCCTCCCCTCTCCTGCCTCGAGAGTCTGCCTGCTGCCTGATGCATTAGGCTGGGGTGGCAGTGGTGAAGGGATACAAGGGGAGTCGTAAACCCCCAGGGGCAGAGGAGGCCAGTCTGAGGACAGTGCTGCAGACTCCATAGTCACCTAGGCCCCCCGCACACAACCCCTCCTCCAAGCCCATCTCTCAAATTCGAGCTGCCCCCACATCCAGACGCAGAGGACCCCTTCTTCTGGCTGCTGCTCACACCTCCCATCCCCCACTCCGAAGGTGGAGTCACCTAAGCCTGCTCCACACCTCCAGACGGAGGGTCTGGGTGGCCTCCAACAATCCAGGTGCCATGCAGGAGGTCACAGCAGCCCCGGCGAGATGGCAGAGGGAGGAAAAGAGGTTCTAAGCCCACCACTCACAGCCACACTTCATGTGCCCCTCCCCCGCTTCTTATTTTCAAAGTATAAACCTCAAAGAAAGTAGACAAGACACTACAGGGACTATCATCTACCCTTCACCCAGATTCACCAATCAATGTTACCACCTGGCCACATTCATTTGCTTTTTTTTTTTTTTTGCTTTTCTCCTTTCTTGCTCTGTCGCGCAAGCTAAGAGTGCATGGCGCCATCCCGGCTCACAGCAGCCTAGCCTTCCGGGGCTTAAACGATCCACCCACCGCAGCGTCCCAAGTAGCTGGGACTCCAGGCTGCTGCATCTAGCTAATATTTTTATTTTTTGTAGAGACAGTGCCTCACTATGTTGTGCCGTCTGGTCTCGAACTCTTACCCTCAAGTGATCCTCCCACCTCAGCCTCCCAAAGTGCTGGGACTGCAGGTATGAGCCACCACGCCCAGTCACTTTTCTCTCTATACAAACAGTTCCTGCATTTGAATGTTTGCCCAACCAACAGAAGGTAAGTAGCAGAAGGGTCACTGGGATGACCTTCATTCCAGAATGCTTCACCCCTAAATACTGCAACATATTCCCTAAGAACAAGAATGTGCTCCCAAATCCCCGTGATACCGTGAGCACCGCCGATCCGTTTAATACGTCTTTTAAAATACCATCTAACGCACAGTCCACATTCGAGATATCCTCGGGTATCCCCCAAGTGCACTTTACGTCTGGGTCATCTGTTTTTCAGTCTAGGATCCAACTGTGGTTCACGTATTGCTTCTGATTGTCGGGTCTCTTGTTCCTTTAGTCAAGAATGTTCCCCACCTGCCTATTACCAATGTCATCCTTTTTTGTTTGTCTTTCGTGATATTGGTATCTTTTTAAGAGTGAAAACCAATCACTTGGAAAATCCCCCCCACACACCGGATCCATCTGTTTCCTTGTGATGACATTCAGGTAAAACGCTGCTTTGGCGAGCGTCCGGCAGCCTTCCGACCACGTTACAGCTGCGTTAAGCTTGACCGCTGGGTCTGAGTCGCGTTTGCCAGATCTCTTGGAAAGAAAGGTCACTTTTCTCTTAGTCATCTGCAGGGCAATCACTGTCTCTGTGGCAAGGCAAAAAGTTGCTGAGCTTTCTGCGCAATGCCTTTACCATCCATCACTCTTGGCTGTTCATCGTGAGGTCTGCAGGCAGCTTCATCCCGGTCTTCCGAGAGCCCGGCTGAACCGGAGTCTTCCCCTTAACAGGTCCCCCCTGGTGCACTGTACGCGCAGTGAAGCCTGAGAAGCACGGCAATCACATCTTGGCTGGAACCCACCGTCACCCAGTCTCCTCCATGTGACCCGGCATTCCACAAAGACGAGCTTCCCCAGTCTTGCCTTTGCGAGGAGGGCGGTGGGGATATCGTGAGTGCTTCGTTTTGCATTCACTATTCTTTCTGATGCTCAAACGTCCCAAGTACAACGAGTGGGAGATTTCGGACACGTGCCCATTCGTCTGCGAGCACGTCCTTACTTTCTGCCACTACCAGATGCTCCAGGCTCAGCCTGCACTGTCCCCGCCCCAGCCCTGGAATCTGCCGTTTATCCGAGGAACCCCGATTTCCTTTAGTGAAGAGGCGTGCTCATTGCTCTTAGGTATTTCACCTTTACACCGTCCTCAGAGCTGCAGATTATTACCCCTACTTTAGAGATAAGAAAGGAAAGGCTGAGGCACTAAGGGATTTGACTCTGCAGCTAAGAAGCAGCAGAGCCCGGATTCTGTGGCTTTGCGGTGGCGGCAGACAAGCGTCATCACGCAGGTCTGTCTGCTTCGAGAAGTAGGAAGGGAGACAGACCCACGGCCGAGCAGCTGCCCTCTGGTCCCTCACAGTTCCTTCAGAGGCCACACTGCCTATGGGCTGTGGCACCAGGCTGGTGACTGCACAAGCGGCAGCTTCCTGGTCTCATCCAGCCCCAGAAAACTCGGTCTCCCTCCTCGGAGCCCAGTGATGTCACACATACAGAGGTGTCAGCAGCTTCAGAGCAGCAGTGATTAACCCAGAAGCTAACACTCTCCTGTTGACAAATTAGGCCTTATTCTCCCCTGCAGAGCTGCTGTTGTACCCTCAGGTTGGGAGGGGGAGGGCACCCAGACCTGCAGCCAAGGACAGAGGGGCTAGAATGCAGGTCGAAACCTGCAGCCAAGGACAGAGGGGCTAGAATGCAGGTCGAAGCCTCCCTGGGAAAGCTACGGGCAGCCGGGCCCCTTGCAGCAGCCCCAGGTGTGGCAGCAAAGGAGAGAAGTGGCCCAGGTTCCTGCCGGGGAACAGAGCCCAGGGACACTGGGGAAGTGAGTCCCAGGAAGCAAGCCCGGAACACACAGCACACTTCTTAGCAGCTAGCCACACCCTTAGCAGTTTTGCCTTCCAACCTGCCAAAGGCGCAGTGACTTTAAAGGTAAGTGCATTCCATCCCAGGAGGCAAGAATGCTCCCCGGCCTTCAGGGCTCCACACAGCAGCGCCAGCACTGCACCTGCAGCAGGCACCCCCAGTATGGGATGATGCCCACACACACTCACACACACCCTTCCTGGCACAGCCACCTGTCCATGGCCCTCCAGTCGCTCCTGGGCACACTAGGAAGGTGGCAGGAACCACAAAGAAGCCACAGAGTCAAGCAAGAGGCAGGGGGAGGTCAGGGGAGGCCGTGGAAGAGCCCAGAATGAGGAGGGAGCCCGAGAGAAAACCAGAGACGTGGAAACCAAGAGCGAGCCCAGGGCGGCAAGAGGAACCCCCGCCAGGAAGGACCCAGCACTCTGGGGGTGTGGGGCCCTCCCCCTCAGCTCACGCACTCAGGGTTGCCCCAAAAGGGGGGACCTGAGCCAGGCCTCAGCCCCCTTCCCTGGCTCCTCTGTGCCCCCATACCTAGGGCTTCCTTGTCCCTCGGGCTGGATACGAGGTGGTGGCAGGAGGGGGCTAGCTCTGGGGACAGGCGTCTGTCAACCTGCCCTCCCTCGGGCGAGATGCTGCCAGCTCGGCTCTCACTCCAGAGGGGACCACCCCTCCCCATCAAATTCCTTCCCTATTAGCCCAGTTGAGGGCCCCACACATGCCCCTCCGGCTCAGTTCCACAAAGCTCACAGCGCAAGGTATGACCACCAGGGAATCTCTCCTCCAAGGACTCACCTTGGGCGGCCCACCACCCTTGAATCCCCTCCCCGTTGGGCTCATATCCCTAGGCCATCCCAAGGTGGCTACTGTTGGTCCCATTGTATAGATGAAGAAACGGAGGGTCAGGGCTGTCACTCAGCTAAGGCGCAGCAGAGCCGGGACGCCACGCCTGATCAATTCCAAAGCCCAGACTCAACTTTTGACTCCCAAACTGGGGCACACAGACACTGCGGGGGAGCAGGCGGTGTGTCTGGAGCTTGCTGAAGAAGATTCACACTCCATCTTGCTTTGATCCAAAGATCGAACTGGTAAAGAAAACACTTTTGTGACGTAACCAACATAGACAGCTTGTGGATTAGAACGCAAAGCTGACAAAGACTTTCGCTATGAAACACAAAACCCGGAAGACATTCCCAGGTTCCTACTGGTCGGCAGAGGCTGGGCAGCCCCTGCCCGGCAGCGCCTGTCCTCACCCCTCCCGCCATGGCGAGCCACCTTTTTAACAGGCCCCAAAGCTCCGTCCCCTGACTCCAGTCCACAAAGACTCATCACATTTTTCTGTGGTACCCTGCTCAGAACGGCTGACTGAGGAAGCCGCCAGGCCTCTCTTGGGAGCCTGTCACTCTAAAATGATCATCTCCTTCCTCTTTTTGGTGATTTTCCCTTTCCTTTGTGAAATATTGGTGAGAGCAAAAAGTGGTGTTGGGTTTTCTCTTTAAAGAGGAAACTGACAACAAAAACTTGACAAACTATGTCAGCCCCACAGCGATGTCTTTCTGGTCAGAAATGAAAACTCAGAGAGCCCCCCAGCCTGGCTGGCCCTAGAGGTCCTTTCTGCATCAGAGCTGGTAGCCAGCCCTGCCCCTGAGGACGATGGGGGAGGGGGAGGGGTAAGTTGCAGGGCCGCTGCCTCCACACTCCTCTCTGCAGCTGGAAGGGAAGGATCCCGCCCCAGAGAAGGAGTGTCCAGTTGACTTGAGGCCAGAAAGGCCCCCTCCCCATCCAGTCTCTCATCCCCTCCCAGGATGCCTGAAATTCCAGCCTGTTCTGTAGATAAGCCTATGGCCCGCCAGCGTGGAGCCACGTGGACCCCACAGGAAGCCAGGGTGGGCGGGGGGTGGCCTGGGGAGCCCAGAGCAGAGCACACAGTGGGAGTGGAGGCAGCAGGGGCCAGAGTCAGGCTGGGAGGGGGCTGGGTGAGCACACTCAGAGGGGCCAGTGGGCAGGGCAGAAGGGACGGCAGAGCGGGAACCACACTCATCCAAAGGCCACGTGTGCTCAAAATCCTACCAGGGGAGGGAGGCGTTTCCCAATGAGGAAACTGAGACTCCAGTGTTATTAGATAAGCAATAAGCTAGAATCCACACTCGGCCCTCTGCTCCCAAGCCCATGGCTTTTATCAGCCACCCCACCACCTTCCACCCAGGAGAGCTGGAGGACTCCCTGGGTCATTACTGGCTCCCCTCCCCTCGGGACCATCCCACCAAGCTGGGTCCATTCTTAGCCATCAGCAGAACCAGGTGTCCACCAGCAAATAGGGAAGTTTCTAGAAGGGCTAGGCCCACTCAGACCACCATTGAGCGCCCAGCCAGCCAGCTGCCCAGGCCTCCCCCCTCCGGTTTCCTCCCCCACCCAGCCAGCACTTAGTGGAAGATGGGAACCTTCCACCAGCCCCTCCCACAGTGAAGAGTCCCCATCCCGGCTCTGGGGCGTGGCCTCTCGGCTGTGGGGGCTGGTGGCTGTAGTGGTCACATTGTGGGCGGGCTGGCTAGACGCAGGAGGGATCCTCTCACAACCCAGTTCCTAGAGACGGGCACCAAGAGCAGGGCAGGCGTAGAATCAGGGCCTCCGCTGCCAACTCCCACCCAAAGACGAAGGCGGCTTCCTCCTCTGCACTCTCACCTCACAACAGGCATTTGTGCTGGGACCTGTGCGCCTGGCCCTGCTCTGTGGGGGAGCCAAGCAAGGTCTCTGCCCTGGAGGAGCCAGCGTTCTAGGAGGAAAGCAATGTTGGAAGGTGCTGGGAGCCTCCGAACAAAAATGCAGCAGAGGGGCGGGCGCAGTGGCTCACGCCTGTAATCCCAGCACTTTTGGAGGCTGAGGGGGAAGATCACCTGAGGTCAGGAGTTCCAGACCAGCCTGGCCAACATGGTGAGATCCCACCCCTACCAAAAACTGTTTTTAATTAGCTGAGTGTGACGGTGTGCACCTATAGCCCCAGCTACTAAAGACGCTGGAGCAGGAGGATGGCTTGAGCTCAGGAGTTCAAAAAATGCAGTGATACAGGACCACACCACTGCACTCCAGCCAGGGCAACAGAGCAAGACCCTATCTCTTAAAAAAAAAATGTAGCAGAGCACTGAAGGGCTAGGGGTGTGACAGCTGAGCAGAGACCTAATGAAGGAGCGAGACACTGGGCCAGGGAGGAAGAAGGAAGAAGGAAGAGCATCCCAGAGGGCACAGTGAGTGCAAAGGCCCTGAGGTGGACAGGTGGGGGACACCACAGGACAGAAAGGCCGGTGTGCCTGAGGGTGGGAGGGGGCAGGGATGACCAGGAGACCCTGAAACACCAGGTTCCAGGCTTCGTGCTGAGCCCTTGGCACGATTCCATAGCCTCATGTTGGACCCCTCCATAACCTCATGAAGGAAATACTATTATATTCCCACTTTGCAGGTGAGGAAACTGAGGCACAGCCTTAATGACTCCCCCAGGGTCACTCAGCCAGGCCCAGGATCCCAACCCCAGGCCCGGGTCCAGTGGTGAGGAGCTTTAACCACTGCACAAGCGGCCTCGGCCCCCAGGACCACGGAGGCCTTTAGAAGACTCTGGCCCTTTAAACCCAGCGTGGAACGTGGAGTCCTAGAAAGCTCTGAGCCGAGCCTTGACCTTGCAGCCTGCAAAGCTCCCAGGCTGGCGTGTGTGCACACTTCCGGAGCGCAGTGGGGCGCCTGTTCAGAAGCTGACTGCCCTGACCCAGGTGGAAGGCAAGGGGACTCAGATCTGAGCTACTAGAGGGAAGAGGTGGTTGTCACCGGAGATGGGGCCATATGTTGGGGTGACAGCTGGGGGTCACAGTGAGTTTGCGGTGCCTAGAGATGGCCAGGACGGAGGTGGGGACACAATGGCCAAGTACCCTGGGTCAAACCGGACACACCCACCATCACGTTTCAGCCACACCCGGCCCCACCGACCTGCCCCTCAGTCCCTCCCACTCCCCACTCTGGGTGACCAGCTCAGGGCGTCTAGTCTGGACAGCTGGCCAGGGACCCCTTCTGCAGGAGGTGCTGCCAGGGCAGGAGCTGTAGGGAGCAGGCCCAGGCTGTGCAGCCCTGGGTGGGTAAGCTCACCTCCCTGACCTCTTGGGTCTCATCACTTAATCAGAGCCAAGACTCCCTCAAGGAGGTTTAAGGATGAAATATGATCATGTAGGTAAGAGGGCCCAGGAGCCGCTGACCTTGGATTCCCCTCCCCACACCGAGGCCTGAAAGTTCCTGCCGTCTTCCTACCCCAATCCCCAACGCCCTACCCCTCCCACCCCCAGCCCACACAAGCCTTCCCCGCACCTGCCACCCCCTTCTCTCCAACCAAGCTCCCCTCTGCGGCCTCCTTGCCTGCAGCTCTGCAGCCACCCTGCAAGCCACACCATTACCCTGGGCCCCTTTGGGAAAGGGTAATAAAAGGTCCCATGGAAATCAACCAAACAGCTGAAGATAGTGGCCGTCCCAGCAAAGCCCGCCTGGTGCAACCCAATGTGGCCGCATGAGGAGCCCTGAGGAGCCTTGCTACTCCACGTCCCAGTGCCACCCCCACAGGCCGGCAGCAAAGCATGGCCATGGGACGTCAGTGACACATGGCTACCCTCCACTTTAGTTGTGCTGGGTGGGGCTCAAGGAGGACAGCCTGTCTCCACAGGCACGCACCCCGCCCTTGGCCCCAGCCCTCTGCCCACCTGTCCCTCCACACAAGTGCAGGAGCTATTCTCAGCCCGGCTCCAGGACGCTGGCCATAAACACAGGGTGGAATCTGCTTCTCCATCCCACCCGCCTCCCACCCTCATCACCTGCTTCCTGAGCTCAGTAGGGGAACAGCCTGTGCTCGGGAGGAGTGGAGCACCAGCCCAGCCCCGGACAGGGCATAGCTGTGGTCGGGGGTGCTGACAGCTCCCAGCAGCAGGGGCAGGGTAGGGGGAAGGTCTGACCAGCACCCGCCCACCTCGGGGCCAAGGGAAGGTCTGAGCTGGGTGGGAGGGCAATCCCCATAGTCTTCATTGGGAAACTGCCTCCCTAGCAATGCCAGGCCATGCTGGCCCTTCACATCACCTCCTCCAGGCAGCCTTCCCCAACTCCACTCCAGGCACAGGGGCCGACTTGTTCTTCTGGATGCCCTCAGGCCCTGACATATGTTTTCCTGTCTGAGAAGCTCAACCTAAACATGCAACCAGGCTATTTGGTCCTCAATCAGAGCCCTCGGTTTCTCCCTCTATGACGCTGGAACTAGTAAACGGTGCCTATGAGAGATGCGTGCTTATCTCAGAAACATCACTGGCATTACTGCAAACAGTACCAATGTCATCTCTGCTATTCAAAGGAGTGAATCCCCAGAGTCAGCTTTACATAGCAGCCACCCAGAGGTGCCCACGGAAGCACCAGCAGGCACCCCACGAAACACAGCACTGGGGAGGGCCGCCCTCACCCCAGTCCCGTGACGCTCCCAGTCCTTCCCCCTGCCCAGTGCTGTGCTAAGGGCTTCCCCTGCCTCACCCTGGCCTGTCCAGCCTGCCCTGCCCCTCCACACAAGTGGGGGTGCTGTTCTCGGCCACAGGACTCCCCCCTCTTTGCAGATGCAGAAACCAAAGGCCAGGCTGGCAGGTTCTGAGCCCCAGAGCAGAGGAGGATGGACCTACTTCAAGCCCAGGGCTGCTTCCACAGCATTTGGCCCCAGAAGTAGGAAGCCAAAGCCAGAGGAAAGTTGGGAAGGAAGCAGAAGGGGACGAGGTGTTTGATCAACATGTAATCAGATCAAAAATAAGGGCTGGCTGGCCGGGCATGGTGGTTCATGCCTATAATCACAGCACTTTTGGAGGCCAAGGTGGGAGGATTGCTTGAGGCCAGGAGTTCGAGACCAGCCTGGGCAACATAAGGAGGCCCCATTTCTACAAAAAAAGAAATTTTTAAAAAATTAGCCAGGTGTCGTAGCACACGCCTGTGGTCCCTCAGCCCAGAGGCTGAGGCAGGAGGATTGCTTGAGCCCAGGAGTTGCAGGCTGCAGTGAGCTATGGTTGTGCCATTATACTCAGCCTGGGTGACAGAGCAAGCCCTTGTCTCAGGAAAACAACAAAAAGAATAGGGGCCTGTGGGTGGGGGGGAAATGAAACAGGGAGCCAGAGGGGACAAAAACATTTGGAGGCAGTCACGTGGCTACCCCTGACCTACCCCACGGCCCCAGTCCCTGGCCTTGCCCCCCCTCTCAGGCTCTTGGCCCAGCTCTCTGCCTGGTCCCTACCCCCCCATGCCACCCTCCACCACACCCCTGCATCCATCCCTACCCCCGCTGCCCCTGCCCCAGGCCCTGGCAGGTGGAATGAATGTTCAGGGGAGCGGAGGGGCTGAAAGCTTCCTCCCCCGTAACCCTGCCCCCTCCTGTGCTGTGTGGTAAGGAGGAGTGGAATGAGATACATGTGAAGGGCTAGGGGGACATGGATGTGGGGGACAAAGGCACTGCCCTCTCTCCACCCGATGCAGGATGTCAATGCACAGGGGACGAAGTGGCTATGGCCCAGCCCCACCCTAATGGGCTGTGTGACTTGAGCAGGTGCCAACCCTCTCTGGGCATAATCCAGGTCCCACTGACCTTTGAGGGAGGTAACAGGAGCAATGGGGCCCACAGAGGCTGACCGCTGCTCAGCGGGCTGCCCATGTGGGAGGCGGTGCTGTTGACTACAGGCCCCAAACACCTGCCCAGAGTCCCTGGCACTACCAGGCTCAGCCCTGTGGCCAGCCGCCAGCTCAGGGGCATGCTGCAGGGGGCAGCAAGGGCCTCCCACTGATCCACAGCCCCGGGCAGATCACCACCCTTCCAGAGGACCCGCCCTGCAGCCCCAGGCATCATCTAGAAAGGTCCCCCGGGGTGTACCCAGGCCCCTCTACTAACACATCCAGGCCTCCTCCAAAGCTCCCGGGGAAGGGCCGACACAGTGCAGTGCGCTCAGGAAGGGGAGGCAGGGACCCCACGCAGGAGAGAGGGCAGAGGCCCCAGGAGCCACAGCCCATGCCTGCACCCGCTATGCCCACGGGGAGGAGGAGCTCCTCCTGCACTGTCCCGTCCTCTCCACCAGGAGCAGTGCAGTTCAACAGTAAGGGGCTGAGCAGACAGAGGGGCCAATCCCTCCAATCCCAAGAGGGGGCCAAAGAGTGGGGCACAGCCTGGGGGCCACCCCACAGATACCAGCTCAGCCCCACGCTAGGGCTGTCCACAGAGAGAGGGGTCAGGGCAGGAGGGCTGAAGAGAAGTGGGGAGTTACAGTGTCACCTGGAGCCTGGACCCCACAAGGCCCTGTCGGGGCTCAGAACACAGCACCCCAAAGTGTGGCGCTGTGGCTCACCACAGACTCTGAACGAAGCATGCAAAAGGCCTCAGAGGCAAACTCTGTGTGACCTTCTCCTGCCCTCCTGTCTCCCTCCCCGTCCTCTCCCAGCCAAGGTGAGTCATCAAAAGTGGGATTTTTCTTTCCCAAGGTGAAGCATAAAGACCAAACCCCTTCTCCCCAAAGCAAGCCATGAAACCCAGAGAGGTCACTGTCTCCCACTCCCTTCACCCCTGAAGATCCTCGTTCCACAGGGGTCCTGCCCTCTCTATGGGAGGAAGCCACCAAAGCCATACGGGTCCCCCCTCAGACTGTCACCACTGGGTCACACACTTCGTCCCCATCACACGCCTACACGGTGTCTATTCCCCGCCAACCTGTGCCTAAAAACAGATGGTTCTCCCTTGTCCTTGCATCTTCACTGTTGAAGGCTCCCCGTGTCATGTAAAACATTGATTAAATAAATGTGATGCTTTTCTCTTAGAAACCCATCTTTCGTTATAGCGGTGTCAGCTGTGACCCTTATGATGGGTGAGAAGATATCACACATTTCCGCCCCTGCTGCCCCTCTCTGGACAATCCCCTCACCTTCCTCCCTTCCCCCAAGACCTCAAGCCCCACCATCTGGATCCTGAGCTAAGCCTGGACTCCCTAGACTCCTCCAGTACTGGGGGACCCAGGCCTAGACTCAGACGGGACAGCCCTAGAGGATACACATGGAGGGCAGGGGTACAGCTGGACACCCCCCACTGGCCTAAGGCCCCGCTCCCCACCCTGGAGCAGGGCTGGTCCCTGACTGGGTCCTCGTGTAAGAAATGGAGACAGCTGTTATCCCGTTTAATCCTCATGACAACCCTCCCACACAGGATATTATCCCATCTCACAAAAGGGGAAACTGAAACGTGGAGCGGAAGTAACTTGTCCAAGGTCAGAGGGCTTAGGAAGAGCAGAGCTAGGATTTGAACCTGGGGCTCTGAGACTGTGTGACTTCAGGAGATCCACCTTGCGGCACTGTGTACGGTGCCTTATACAAGGGTTTTTATCCTCCAAAGTCTCACACGCCAATTCACTTGGCACTGTGTGCCTACTATGTGCCAGGAGCCAGGAACACAGGCACGATGGGTCTAGCCTCCCACTTCAGGACTGGGTTCAGCAGGCAGGGCTGTTAGCCTATTTTATGGAAGTCAAAAGGGGATGAGGAGGGAGAGCAGGAGCAGGAACCTGGGGGCTGCCGATGCCTGTCAGGCCGGTGCAACCCGGGAGCTCCAGGTCCCTCTCCCCCTGCCACCGCCCCCATGGTTCAGGCACACAGTGTGAGCACCGGCGTGGAGCTGAGCCGACTGCAGACTGTGGCAGAGGCCTCCCCCAGTCTCTCTCGCAGCACAGCAGGCAGGGTGACCCGCAAGTGCAGTGGCACAAAGCCGGACCGGCATCAGGTTCTGTCCTCTCTGTGAGCCAGGCTCCCACAGTGCTGACTCAGCTCCCCCAGCCAAGCCCTGCAGCCCACACCCATTCCTCAGGGAGGCTTCCAAAGTCGGCCCCAGGCCAGACCAGACCAGGATCTGCCAACCCTCCCACCAGCTCCTAGGTGGTGCTGCCCCCAATGCCCTCAGGAGAGGACCCGCTCAACTGGGGCCTCCTCCAGGCCCACGGTTCACCCGACCAGGAGGACAGGGCGGGCCAGTCATCTTGGGGGAAGGCGGTGACATTCCAGCTCAGCCAGGCTGTCTTCCAGGACAGGCTGCTTCACTGAGCCCTTGCAGGGAGAGGGGGGATACTAATAAATAAACTCCTGGCTTAGTTTGTATTTCAGAAAAAGAACAATATTTGGGTCCCGTCTCAGGTTCAGCAAATGCATCCAATTAATTGTGGATTCTGTTTCTCAGTTTAGAACAAGAGTCAGCTCATTCCTCGTCCTGGAGTCCCCCTCCCAAGCCACTAACATCCCCCAGGATCCCTGCAACTCTTTCTTCGTGGGAGGTGGCAGGTGGGAGGTGGGCTTCCCGGGAGCACAGTCAGGCCCGCTTCATTCAAATCTGATCCAACCAGGTCCCTGGACTCCTGTGGGTGCCCAGGTCCCCTGCAACACGCCTCCCTGGTGGGGTCACTGGTGGGTCCCAGATGTGTGGAAATCCCAAGGTGAAGGGCCGGGCTCTGTGGGTTCCCCCTTCCCCTCTGGTATGCCAGCCTCCCGGAGGGCCCACCCACACCCCCAAACATACCCAGGTGTTTCCCAACAAAGGTAGCCCCCACACTGATTTTCATTTGAAGGCAATGAAGACATTTGCACCTTAACAGTCCCTTCCAAGCTCCCCCTCACCACCTCCTTCCCACTCCTTGGACTTGGGGGATGGGGGGTGGCAGCACCGGGGAAAGGCCAGCCTGGAGCCACGTCTGAGGCCCAAGGCCCAGGAGGGAGGAGATCTCAGAGCTTCCCCAGCCTCTCTTCTCATCTGCCAGCTGGGACCGTAGTTCGGTTCCCACCTACCTCACAGGGCACAGAGAGAAAGAAATGGAAAGCGGTGGGTGTGATGGTTCTTCGTAAATTACATAATACAACAGAGGGCTGTGCCCCCGGCCCCACCCCCCCCCACAACCTTCCAGACCCAGCTGGACCCAGCAGGAACCCAGCTGCGGCCTTTCTCACTTACAGGAGTTGGGAGTTCACCTTGTTTTGCTGAGAGAAGAGTCCCCCACTTCCCAGTTCTCAGAAGGGTACACTGAGGCTTGGTGGCCCACCTGGAGCCTGTGCTCTCCGCTACACAGCAGGTTCCTCCAGTGAGTGAGTGAGTGAGTGAGTGATGGCAGACCCTCACCTCCACCCCCAGCTCTGTGCTCCTCATCTGGCCCCCTCCAACCTCAGCCCCACCTGCAGTCCTTTGCCCTCTCCTCCCCCATTCCATCAGGATCTAGTCAAAGGAGGGCTCACTTCTGTCCCAGGGAGGTGATACCATCACCTCCCAATTTCGCTTTTTCAGCCTATACAGGTGGTGGGGGAGAGAATGGCGGGGGAAGCTCACTGAAGCTCACTTTCAAGAAACCTGTCATAAGCACAGACAACAAACTCAAAACAAAAGACAGAATGGGCCACGCCTGTTGGCTATCAGGAGATGCTCCCTGGGAAAGAGCGTTTGCATCACCCACCAGGGGAGGGCAGAGCCCGTGCTCCCCCCACACCTCCTCCTGGACCCTCCAACAAGCCATGGGCAAGTGACTTGCCCAGCGCCACACAGGGGGAGGGGGGAGCGGCCCCAAAGGGATGAATTCCTTCCTCCCTATATCCTAACTTTCCTCTCCCCTTTCATTCAGCATCTCCCCCTCCCTTTGCCCACCTGCCTGTGGTCCCAGGGTCCAGCTCCGAGCCCCATCACCTGCATCTGGCCCCTGACACGAAATTAGATAGCTCATGCCACTTCAGGCCAGAGAAAAAGGGGGAGCTGCCACGTGCCGAATGGAGAGGAGGCAGAAGACCCTCAAGGGGTCTTTCCCCACCAGCCTCTCTGTGCCAGAAGGGCCCCCGCTTGCTCTGGACTCAGGCTTCTTGGCCGCAGCCCCAGGGAGAAGGCGAGCTGAGCAAAGGTCCAAAGAAAGTAGCAGCAGCTGTTGGAAAAAGGGCCCGGGCTGGCAAAGGCTCTCCTGGCACCCACTTCTGCCAGCCCTGTGGTTCCAACAAAGTTCCTCCAGCCACCGGCCTGATGAAAACAACCCTCACCCCCAACCACTGCCCCCCACTTCCGTCGGCACAACAGAGACTGCGGCATCATTGAGTTACTGCGCCCACTCCCCACCCGGGGGGGCTGCCCTGGAGCCAGGGGTCCCCCACAGCTGACAGAGACACTCCTCCTCTAGACCTCTCCCCAGCTCGGACCCAGCTCTGGGAGCAAGGGGACCCCCACGGCCATCCCAGTCAATAGCCTGGCCACGCAGGGCCGTGCACTCAGGGGTGCCCTAAAAGAGTGAGACGATCCACTGGTAGCCCTCCTGGCTGCCAGCTCTCCAGGCCCAGCAGCGTCACCCCCTCCTGGCGTCACCCTGGGACCATGTGGCAGACAGAGAAGCAGGCATGCATGGGACAGGGCAGGTACGGGATGTTTTCCACCTGCCTGCCCTTCCAGCAACAGGTGTCGGTCGCCTGGCCCCTGTGACCCCAGCCCTAACAGGGGCGGACTCCAGGCCCAAGCCCTGCCCCAGACCCTGGGCACAGCTGCATTCTAATCTGGCCCAGGCCCCCTCCTTCTGGAGACTCCAGGCTCATCCCCCTCACCTGCAGCCCAGGAAAATTAAGATACAGTCCTTGGCTGAGGCCAGACCAGGAGACAGAAGAACGGTTCAGGCAACATGTGAGGAGGGAAGCTGAGGCGCCCAGGGCAGAGCCCCGCCTCACTCAGGTGTCCCAGGCTACAGCCCAGGTCCAGCCTCTGCCCAACTTCTCAGACTCAGGCTCTGAACAGGCCCTGACAAGCACTGTTCCTGCTGCTTTAGAGCATCTCTCCCCCACACTACCACCTGCCTCCTTTGCCCTCCTTGTCCACTTGGCTCAGGTGCCACCTCCTCCGAGGAGCCTTCCCCTGACTACCAGGGTCTGATGGAAAGCCCCCTCAGGCTCCGGTGCCCTCCCCCAATCTACAGTCCTGGGATGGGTGCTGTGTGCAGGGCTGGGAGCTCCTGAGAGCAGGGGTCCAAAGTGGGCAGGCCACAGACGACAGAATGACTAAGGGTGTAAATCCAAAGCTATCACAGTCGCTATCCAAGTGAGCTCCAGACTCCTTGGGGACTTCATTCAGTGTAAGAAGTTGATACACAAAACAAGGACCATATTTCTGGAGCCAGCGGGGATGCCCAGGGGCTCTGAGGATGGGGAGGCCTGCAGGGGTGTGGCAGGCTGGAAGGCCTGAGCTCCTCAGGGCCTAGTAGAGATGAATCCTTCCCCCGCTCCCGGCCTGTCCTGTGGCGGCTGCTGCAGCCGCCACTAACTCCCATAACAATCCGGGCGGCCACCCCACACTGCGGCCGCACACTGCAGAGGGGCGATGTCTGCAGGATGGAGGTGGCAGTGGGGGGCTGGGCACAGTATGGGGGCACGAATGCCCACTCCCAGGGGCACCACAGGACAGTCCTCAGCGCTCCAAGGCCCAACCTCCCCACCCCCACGCCCATGCTGTTGCTGTGACCCCAATCCCACCCCACCTGCTGTCACACTTGGGATCTGGGTCAGTGACGGGCTGAAGGTCCAGGCCCCAGAAGCAGAGGGAAGAGGCTTTGCAAAAAGCCAGCAAAAACGTGTCCAGGGGCAGCAGCCCTCACAGTGGTGTCTGGGTCCCGCAAATCACACTGAGCCCCCAGTCAGCGCTCCCCAGTACTGCTGCCACCTGAAAGCTTTTCTCTTACAGGATGCCCCCTGAAGAGGACCCAAGCCAAGCCCTATTTGGCATCTAGCCTAAAATCAGGCAGGACGCCTCGGCTGGGCCCCAGCCACTCACAAGAACCCCATGCCTGGGCACCAAGCACTACAGCTACCAGCTCAGGATAGGCCCCACCACAGCCCTGAGCAGCTGACCACGGCTGCTTTACCACAGAAGAATGTGATGGGGGAGCAATCCTGGGTCCCTCCAGGGTGGTCAGGGAAGGGTGGGACCTGCACTCACTGGCCTAGCCCCAGCCTAGATCCTACAGACGCAGTATCCCTCCCCCCCTCCCACCCTGTACCCTCAAACCCAGGGAGCCTCCAGGGCCTCTGCCAGCCATCAGTGCTGTCTCCCCACTGCCTGAAGAATCCACGCAGCCACATGTGCAACAAGTATGCACCTACTGTGAGCCAAGCTGAGGGGGATGAGATGCCTTGGTGACCGTAGGAGGCAGAAACACTTGGGCCTGCCTGGGTCAGGCAGCAGAGCAAAGGGCCCAGAGCATGGGATTCCCCCGCAGGAAGTCTTCCCAGGGTGCGTGTGTTGGGGGGGCAGTGGCAGTATCAGCAGCATGGCTATTTCTCACCATCATCTCATTCAAGAAATACTGTAGCAATAACAAACAAAATTAGAGGGATGTAAGCTCAGAATAAAGGGTGTTCCTTTTTTTTTTTTTTTTTTGAGATGGAGTCTTGCTCTGTCTCCCAGACTGGAATGCAGTGGTACAATCTCGGCTCACTACAACCTCTGCCTCCCAGGTTCAGCCTCCTGAGTAGCTGGGATTGCAAACCCATGCCACCACGTCCGGCTAATTTTTGTACTTTTAGTAGAGACAGGGTCTCACCATGTTGGCCAGGCTGGTCTTGAACTCCTGACCTCAGGTGATCCACCCGCCTCAGCCACCCAAAGTGCTGGGATTACAGGCATGAGCCACCACACCCGGCCAAGGGTGTTCCTTTAGACTGGAATAAACTGGAGACAGCTTTCACCATTTGGGAAAACCGCATAGCACAGGGTCCTGTCTGTCCTTGTTTGCATGCATGAACCCCCATCTCTGGACTTGCACCTAGAAACCCCAGGTGTTCCCATCACCCCAGAGTCTACCACACACTCCAAAGTGCAAGCCTAGACCCCAGGTGGAACTGGGGAGCCAACAGGGGCCCCAAATCTTGTTAAATAGGGGAGGGTCTTGGGGACCAGAGTCTGTCACGACACCCCTTCGCCATCGGGGCTTTGAGCAGGGAGTCCACTGGACACCTCTACCTCTTTTGCTTGTCTCCAAAGCCTTTGACCAGGCCAGACCCTGCTACTGCTCCTACTGACCACAGGGGAGGTGGAAGGTCAGACAGTCCGTGGGGGGGGGGGGTCACGACAGTTTCTTCTTTGTGGATGGGACGTTTAACACTCACCTGTAGGCAGTGATGATGGCACGCAGCTGGTATTTGGGAAACAATGCCATCGTGTTTAAGTTAATGTTTGACAAAGGCTTCCCTGGGGCAGGAAGAGCCTGCCTTTCTCCTCTCAGCCCCCCAGCCCTGATCCCTGTCAGTCCTTGGCATGTCCACCGCCCTGCGGCCTCTTTAGGAGGTGGCAGCCTCTTGGGGAGAGCCAGAGCCCGGGTGCTGGGCCTCTTCCACAGCACAAGAACAGCTGCAGGCCAGAGGTCTTCGCAGCAGCAGGACCTGGAGCCCCACCTGAGCTGGCAGCCTCTCCAGCACAATTCCATTCAGTCCTCACCGCAGCCCTAGCAGCAGAGATCATTACCCCTGTTTCAGATGAGGAAACTGGGATTCGAGAATTCAGTGAGACTTGCCCAAGGGTAGGAAGATTCGGGGAAGGACTCAATCTCAGCTGTTAGAGTCTGGGTGCCTTCCACTGCACCCAGAGTTGCTGCTGGCATGAGAATCTTTCAAGTGGCCCTCAGCAGCGGAGGCCATCTTTGAGGGTCTCCTCCTCTCCTTTAGCTGCCCCTCCTGCCTCCCCCATCCTCCATGCTGGGCATGAGCCCCTGCCCACCCGCCCTGCACAAATACCCAGCGAGTCTGCACATCTGCACTCTTAATCCTAAAGAAGGCTTGCCAAAGAGGCAGCTTTAGGAAAACACAACAAAGCAGGGTGGCATCCAACAGGAAGCCACCCTCCCGTGGGTGCCCCTCACCTGGCACGGGAGCTGCCCACCTCCTCTCTCCACCCAATCCTCCTGCTGTGTGAGCTCCCACAGCTACATCCACACCTGAATCCTCAGCCCAGCACAGACCTCCCACACAGGACACATACAGAAAGTCCTGACCCCATTAGCCAGTTTCCACGGAGGACATCTGAAGGCCAGCCCTGCCTCACCGTCCCTCTTAAGCACCTGCCACCACAGTTGCTTTCCTCACCATCTCCCCCTGGGGAGAATGCCAGCTCCAGGAGGGCAGGGGCTTGGTTCTGCTGACCCCTGGGTCCCCAGTCCCTAGAACAGTGCCCAGTAGAAGATGGTGCTCAACATTTTTGCATGAATAAAGGAATGAATACACAAACTCCATCACACGCCAATAGTGAAAAGTTAAGCCCAGGAGAAAACTTACAGTTTGTGCGTGGGAGTAGTCAAGATTCACTCTAAAGCTCTCTGATTCCCGAGCCCAAACCCTCCACCCTGTACACACCACCCACACACACACATGCATGTACACACTCACTGTCCCGGGTCTGTGAGCATCCTAAGCCTGATCCGTTCTGGGCTCAGCAGGGATTAGCTGTCTATAGAGGCCTGTAATGGACACTCTGGGGACAGGGGCTGGGAAATGGGGCCATGCTAGAAGAGGGTGCCCCATGTGGGCTCAAGGTGCTGCTCGGCACAGAGCTGGCATTCAACGAGCACTTGCTAGGCCCCCAAGTACCCGTCTAGGGCTTTACCCTCCACAACGCATGTGTGAAGAGGAACTGTTCTTATCCTGTTTGATACATGAAGAAATGGAGCTCAGGAAGGGTCCCTGCAACACGTCAGGGAAACCCAGAGCCCATGCACACTCTGCTGTTCCTTACAGAGATAGGAGGACAGAGGGCCTACCTGCAAGGGCAGGACTCAGGGATTCTAGAACCTTAGGGACAGTCGCACAGCTTGTAAGGAACCAGCTGGGCCGGCCACTGAGTCCAGGGGGGGGCAGGTCCTGGTCAGATGCCAGTGAGAGAGGAGCCCCGAGATGGTGATCGTGACGAAGGGGTGGAGAGTTCAAGCCTCAGTTTCTCTGAGAATCCATGGGATCCAGAGATTTTCCTGGTCTTCACAACTTCATGAAATCTGGAGGGGAATCTACCACCCAGGCACCCCTTCTCTTCACAGAGCTGGCATCCTCAATGTCCTCACCCCCTCTCCACACCTTGCGCCATGCCTGCGCCTTCTGGAATGCCTTCTCCTTCCCCCATGCCCCATGCAGCCTAGTGAGCTCCCTTTCTCTGTCTCCCTGGACAAGTAGCCCGTGCCTAGTTTGGTCCCTGCATGAGCCAGAAGACTGCACTGAGGCCATCCAGGGCCCAGAGGGATTGGGGAAGTCTGGAAGCCATGCTTCCAACCTCCCATGCCCACACATTTTACCGAATACCCAAGAGCCCCCACATAACCCTGGCCCACCCACAGAAGATGCCCAGCTCAGGAGCCTCCCCCTCCAGGGTGAGATGAACCACCTACATAAGTAACTTCTGTCCAGGGGGAAGCTGAGACTGCAGAGATACAGGAAGAGCCTGCACAAGCTCAGAGGGAAGAGACCCAGAGCAGGGAGGTATAGACAGAGACAGAGAAAAAGACAAGACAGCAGCGAAGAACCTCAGACGTTCAAGGTCAGAAAGGACAGAGATGGGCCCCAAGAATGGACAGAAATGGGAATATGGGTAGAGGGGGGCGGCTTTGTGCTAGGGCCTGGGAAGGGGGCGGGGATGCCTGCAAAGTCAGTGGTCAAGGTGAGGAGCCCAGGGCCTCTGGGGTGGGCCTCCCGGTGCCATCACTGAGGGACTGGATGACTTGGACAGGCGGCTGGGCCTGCCTATGCCCCCAGCATCCTTGTTACATGCACCCACTCTCAGGTGTAACATGGCTGCTTCTAAGGTTGCTGCAAAGATAAGGCTTGGTGTACAGGCCTGGCTCCTCCGGAGTAGGCGAAGGTGGCTACTTCGTGGAGATCTCGACCACACAGCTGAGCATAGTTTCATGGCCATGCATCAAGGCCTGAGAATTGGCCCCACGGCACCTTCCTTTAGCAAGCCTCTTAGTACACCAGCGCTGTGCTGTGCACTGACAACCCTGGGCCCTCCCTTCTCCCAGCTAGCCCTCCCCACTATCCTGCCTGCATCCCCTCCAGCATGCTCAGGACCTACGGGAGGGAGGGGTCAGCGTGCACACTCCCACCCTGCCAGAGCCTTCCTCCTGTGCTCACTGTCAGCCCAGTGTGGCCAGAGCAAGGCCCAGCTCCGACAGGCCCGCCCCATGAGGACTCCCAAGCCGTGAGCCTTCGGGAGCCAGCATGCCAGATCCACAGCCCCTCAGCTGTCCTTCTCCCCAGCCGTCCCATCCCCCCGAGGGGCCCAGCCTGCCAACCTCTAATCCTCTCCGTCATCTGACCCCCAGGCTCCACCCTACATTGGCTTTGCCTAGCCACCCTTCTGAGGCCCAAAAATGGACACAGTCATTTATAGAGGGTTTGACAAGCCAAACGCAATGGGAAGATGACCTCACGGCACCCACAGGCTCGAGCTCCCAGCACGGACAGTGCACCCCAGGCATTCCAGGGGCAGTGGCCGAGAGGCCAGGAGCAGTGGTGCCATGCTGGCAGGCCCAGACAACCTTTCCAATTTATTCTCATCCCCCTCGTCACACCAGGGCCACAGGCCGTGGGCCCTCAAGAAAAAGCTCCAGGCAGGCCAGAAACACATGCACCTTGCCTGAGACAGCATTGGGGGCTCAGCCCAGGACAAGGCACTGGCTGGTGTCCAGGCAGTATTTGATGAATGAGTGAAGGCAGAGAACAAACAACACAAATCAATCCACCCATCAGCCTGTGCCCAGCCCAAAGCCCTTGTTCAAAAACATTCACTAGCACCAACTGGGGCCAGGGGAAACTGGAATGGCCCCATTACCCACTGATTTCACCAAGGCAAGGTAGGTAGTGTGGGCTGCCTGTAAGAGACTAGGATTCCAGTTTCATTGACAGTGGGGGTTAGATGAGGCACTCATCACCACCAGAAGACACTGAGGATGGTCCCCCAGCGATGGCACAGACTCTACAGGAAAGCCCACAGGAGAGGCTGTGGTGGGTTAAGGCATGGGGCTTCCTGAGAGAAGGGCCTGCAGCCCAAAGGGAGGGGGAAGGCTACTTTCAGAAACCTAGCCTGGATGCCTGTCTTGATGGTCATGCTGCCTTGGCTTCTGATGGGGAGAGGGTCCCTAACTAGACTCCGGCAGGCAGAGAGCAGCTGTAACACTAAGCAACTCCAGTCCCAGGAAGCCCCAGCATGAGCAAGGCCAGCTGTTGGCCAAGACCAGCATGCATAGCTGACCAGCTGTCAGCCAACTGCCAGTGGCCACAGAACAGGGGCTCAAGAGACAGGGGTGGTAGCTCAGGTGGTCAGTGATATATCACCACCTCCTTGGAGGGGACAGAGCCCATGCCTACTGCCCCAAGAATGACATCAAAGATGCTGCTGCAGAGAAAAGACAACCAGGGCAAAGGGGACACACTAAGAGCCTTGGGAAGCCAGGAAGGAGTGGGACACCAGTGGGATGGGGGCAGGGAACGAATCTCAGCTAACCTCGCTTCCCATTCATCTCCCTGGCCCTTTAGGGAAGGAAGCAGGCTCTGGCCCAGGGCTGCCTGCTCCAGCCACCCAGATGGATTACCCAGTCATGGCAGCCAGGAGCAAGGGTGGCTGAATCTGTGCCGCCACCACCCCCCACCCCACAACCTGAAGCCTTCCCAGGCCCCAGCCAGCTATTCCTAGGGCTTTAATCCCTTCCCCCTCCTCCTCCTCCTCCCTCCCCACCCTGGGGTGGGGGGTCTGGGAGCTGGGTCTGGGCAAATCTGGAGCTTGGCTGAGGGTCCCTTCCTTCAATGCACACCCACCCACCTCCTTAGCCAGGAAACAGGAATGAGGAGTAGGACTCTGGGGGAGGTATGGGGAAGCTCAGGGCGCTCCCCCTCTCCCCCACTCTTCCAGCAATCACGCGGCTGCATCCTTAGGGAGCCCACGGGTCTCAGAAGCAAAAGGCATTGTTTATAAACAGCCACAAGGCCTGGCAGGGGAAGGCCGTCTTGTCCCTGTGTCTCCACCCGGTGGCCGCGCGGGCGGGTGGGAGAGGGGGGGCAGGCCTGGCCGCAGGGCACTGGGGGGCCACCCTGGCAGAAACAGATTCTGCAATCTCAGATTTCAGAGTCGGAGTCGGCAGGGGAAGTGGCGTCAGCAGCTGGCGTGGTCCAATTCAATAAACCAGAGGTGGCTTGGGATAGTGAGCTGACCGGTGCAGACCCCGCCCCTCAATCCCTGCATTTCCCCCACGGTCTGGGCACCCTGGGAGGCTCCGGCTCCATCCCCCCACTCCAGCTCTCCGTGAGGAGGGGTCGCATTTTCTGTGGCGCCTTCCACGCCCCTCCTCCGGGCCAGCTCCTCACCCGGCCGTGGGCTCCCAAAGCCAGTGCCCTCCCCGGCCACCCCCCTTCCCGGCCGCCGGAAACGCTAAGCCCCTGCTGGGGCGAGGGCACCTCCTCGCCGGGGTGCGCAAGCTCCCGGTGGGGCCGGCCTGGGCTAAGCTTCCAGGCCGCAGGCACCTCTCAGGAAAGGAAACCCGATCCCTGCTTCGGCCCGCGGAGAACGAAAGTGGAGAAGCAGTGGGAAGGAGGGGACTGCGGATGCCGGCTGGAGAAGCAGCCTCTGGAGTCCGGGGGAATAGTGGCCCGGGGGCAGAGGGACAGACTCCCTCTCGCTCCGAGCGCCTGCCCCACCTGGGTTGCCTACATGGGCCTGGAGAGCTGGGGGTCACCCGCTGGCCTCCCCAGCCTCCTGGCCCTTGGCCTCCAAAGTGGGTTAGCCTGGAGCGCGCGCCTAGAAGAGCCTGGAAGCGGGCCGGCCCTGCGGTGCAGCCGGAGCCACGAAGGTGCAAAGCGGGCCCTGTCCTGCCCGGCCGGGGGTGGGGAGACAGAGGACGCAAACCCAAGAGGGCGCCCAGAGCGCCGGAGGACGCAACCTGGGGACCCCGAAGCCCCTGGAAAGCGCTCCTCCGGAGGTGACAGCGCCAGATCCCGGCGGAGGACCAGGCCCAGGGGCCGGAGTGTAGGGGGACAGGTGGCCCAGACCGCGCGGCGGCTGGAGCTCCGGCTCGCTCACCTTCTCCTGCGCACGGGTGAGCTTCTTCTGCACGTTGCTGGCGATCTTTCCCGCCGTCACCCCTTTACTGCCCATCTCTGCCATCGCGGCGCAGGCCTCGCCCGGGTGGCGGGGGCCGATCTCGCGCGGGGAGGCCTTGCGCGCCGCGCTCCCAGCCCCCAGCCCCGGCCGCGCGTCCAGCCCGGCTGCCGCTCCACGCCGCGCACCCGACAGCGGAGCCAACTGACGGAGGCGGAGCGTGCGCCCGGCGGGCGGGCGGGCGAGCAGCGACGCGGGGACAGAGGGAGGGGAGAGGGGGAGGGGCCGGGCCTCCGGCCGCGGTCTGCGCCCCCGCCCGCCCCCTCCCGACAAGACGCTGCCTTTTTAAAGGGCCACTCCAGGCGCCGGCACCGCCAGGTCCGCGAGGAGGAAGGGGCGCGCGCGGCGCTGGGGCTGCGGCGAGCGGGACTCCCCTGACGCTCGGGCGACACCGCCCCGAGGCGGGGACTAATCCACGGGCCTGGAGCCTGGGTCTTCCCCACAGCAGTAACCTCCTGCAACCCAGGAAAGGAGACTAGGTGGAGGACAGGAGCGCTTTCGAAATCAAAGAGAAAGCAGCGAAGGGTGTGCGGCCCTGAAGAGCGGAGCCGCGGCTGCGGGCTGAGCGCGCCCGGAGCCCCCTCCCTTTCCCCGGGGCTCACCTCCCGCCCGGCGCCCGGCGCTCCGCCTCCTCCCGGCCTTTGCCGCACGGGTTTTCGCCAGGGTCCCCTAGGCGCCTCCGGGACATTTCCACATCTCTGCCTCCGGCGCCTAGTCCAATACCAACCAGGGCGCTCGGTCTTCCCGTTCGCTAAAAATTTATTATAATAAAAACCTAGCATTACTGAGCGCTTTCTGTGTACTGAGACGTGACAGGTATTATCTCATTCCGTCTCCGTGGCCCTAGAGGTAGGTGCTGTTACCGCTTCCACTTTACGAAAAAGGCGCCGGGATCAGGGGAAAGAGATCTCTGCGTCTACCTCCCAGGCGCTCCGCCTCTATACGCTGAGTTGTCTCCTATACCCAGCAGGAAGGAAAACGATTAATGAGAATTATTCCTGGAAAAAATAAGGTTATTGCTAACCAGCTTTGCCAGCAGACCAATGACACTTTTTTTAAGTTAATAAATACGTATTGAGTCTGCTGATACCCACCCCCATTCACCCCTAAAACATGTCAGAGGCTAGCACTTTGCTGCCCCCTGGAAATTTTTCAGGATCTGTTGGCTGAGTTGAGCAGAGAGACTGGTCCCACTGAAGAGGCCTAGACATGCCTGGTGCACACACAGAAGCCGGGGACTGGTACCTGCAGGACCAGCAGGGTCAGAGGAGGAGAGCTGGTCAGGGACGGAGGTCCCTGAGAGGCTTCCTGGAGGAACAGGCAGGGCTCTTGCATACCACAAACCAAGCACTTTGTACAAATGGAGAAACTGAGTCCCAGGAATGAGAGGTTAAGCCTGGATTCACACAAGCCATTCCCTCTTCCCTGGAAGGCCCTCCTGCTCTTCCTCTGGCTACTCCGGGTTCTTCCACCACCGCTCGGTGCCGCCTCATGGGCCAGCATGTTCATCTGTCCTCCTCCTGGCCTGTTATCATGATGTCCCTCGGTATCCCCCAGGGAACTAGTTCCAGCACCTCCGCAGACACTGAAATTCAGGGGGTGCTCAGGTCCCTCATATGACTTGACACGGTATCTGCATACAGCGTACACAAATCCCCCAAAATACTTTGAATTGTCTAGATTCTTGAAACAGCTAACACAATGTAAATGCTTTGTAAAGAGCTGTTAACGCTGTATTTTTATTTGATTATTTTGTTGTGGTATTCTGATTTTTATTGGATTTTTCCAAATATTTTCAATCCATAGTTGCTTGGAACCGTGGATGCCCAACCTACAGATACAGAGGGCTGAGTATATTCCTGTTCTGCAGGGAGACAGACTGAGGCATCGCTAATGTAGTTCACACAGACAGCAAATGACAAGCAGAGAGATTCTGCATCAAGACTTCCTGCACCAAAGCCCTCAAAAGTACCAAGCACTGCGTGAGTGAAAAGCATCTGTCAAAATTATTATAAACTCATGCCCGATTCGTGAGTAACAAAAGCAAAACCGACACAGCCTGGGTTTCTAAAGCAGCTTCCTCCTAAAAGCTCAACATGCTTTCAGCTCACGGTCTCCTTCCTCCTCATTTTCTGTTGGTCGTTTTCTAACCATTCTCTTATATGCAATTTCTTCCAACACTCCTCTGAGAAAAGGAGGAAATGAGCAAAGTCAAATTGTATTACAGTCAGCCCCCAGGGAACAGTGGGAGATTCTGCTTCACTGGACTTTGGTGTTTGAAAATATCACTCGACAGAAAAATGGGAAGCAACGGAAGTGATCATCAACGGGATGGGATCAGCTGTGACACCACAGCCACAGGAGGGCCCATTAGGGAATCATTTAAAACAATCGTTACCAAGACTATGTAGCAACAGGAAAATAATGCTTGTAATTATGAAGGAAAGGAAAAGATAGGAAATTGTACTTGAAACCACATAAAAATAAATTAGAATAAATTAAAAGCTCATGATCAATGTCTTGAAAGAATAATGCATGAAGGATGTGTCAGGGTCCAGGTATTAAGGCTGACTTCTTTCCCCCTTAATTTCCTAAATATTCTGTAATATGACATAATGCCTTCATAAAAAGAGTCACAGCTCTTTCTTTTAGAGGTGATTCTTTATAGATACTAGATAGAGAGACATTTCTAAACACAAAAGCATGAGATATACTAAATTTTAAAATATTTCTTTGAGGTACATAAAAATTAAAATTCTTGAACTTCGAAAAATACCAAAACACATAGGATAAAAATTTGGGAGAAAATGCTCTAAAAATGTTAATACAAGTTCAAGGGCTAGCATATAGAAGGTTTTTACTTTTTTCTGTATAATTTTCTATAGTATGTTACATTTTTTTTTTACCATGATAGCCTGACATTCTAATTATCAGGAAAAGAGTTATTCCCATTTTGAAAATAAGTTTGACATAAAAATTAAACTGTAAGAAACTAGGGAAATATTTTTTGACAATAAAATAGAACTCTTACAAATTCATAGGAAGAACATTAAGACCCCAAGATATAATGGACAGTTTACAAAATTGGATATTCAAAATAATCAATAAATAGATTTTAGAAGGTCAGTCTTACCAGAAAAAAAATAAAAGTTCATTAACTCAATGAAATAGCATTTCTGTTTTCACTTTCATCAAATCAACAAATTATTTTTTAAATCATGTTACTTAATAAAACCAGCGAGACAGAAACTCTCACATTCTACTTCTGAGAGTGTAAAGACATTAACAGAATTTCTAGAGAGCAATCTTGTAATAGAATAAGAATAACCAAAATATTCATATTCTTCCACCCTGCAATGCCAAGTCTAGGATATAATTCAAAAATTTAGCGATCATTTAACAACCACACACATGTCTGTCACATTATTTATAATAATGCAAAACTGAGCACATGCCAGATATTACCACCTGAATGCTGAATGATCAACTAAACTATGGTATGGCCGTATATGAAATGTTTACCAAAACAATATGCTCTTGAAGTTTTTCATGATGGAGAAATGTGATGTTAACAGAATAATACAGGATATTAAATGATATAAACAGTATCGTGTCAGCCACTATGCAAAACGTGATTGACATCTCTGGGCGGAGCAATTCAGGGTGGGATTTTTTTCTCCTGCTTCTTATTTTTTTATTTTCCAAATTGTGTACTCGCACTCTCTTTGTCATCAGAAAGAAGTGCTATTAAAAATGCAAATTGAAATGAGGACACTGTCCCCTGGGGCAATAGTTGGGGAACCCCAGCGTGGCAGGCTAGAAAGATTAAGCACAGAGGCAGAGGGTGTGTGCTGCGCATCTAAACGGATGGAGAAGCCATGTTTCTGTGTGTGATTGCTTGTTTGTTTTAAATGGACTTTAATTTTTACAACAGCTTTAGGTTCACAGCAAAAGCGAGCAGAAGGTACAGAGATTCCCCGTACACTCTGCCCCACACATGCACAGTCACCCTCACTACCAACATCCCCAGCACAGTGGGACATTTGTTACAACTGAGGCACCTCTGTGGATGCATCGTTATCCCCCATAGTTCATAGTTTACGTGAGAGCTCACTCTTGGTTGGTACGTTCTGTGTGTCTGGGCAAGTGTACGATGGTACGTGTCTACTATTACGGTATCATGTAGAACAGTTTCACTGCCCTAAGAATCCTCTGTGCTCTGCCTGTTCAACACCTCCCTCTATCCCCCCAGCCTCTGGCAACCACTGATCTTTGTCTCCTGTCTCCATAGTTTAGCATTGGAAAACCAGAATGCCATATCGTTGAAACCATACAATTATAGCCTTTTCAGACTGGCTTCTTTCACTTAGCAATATATGTTTAAGTTTCCTCCCTGTCCCTTCATGGCTTGATAGCTCATTTCCTTTAGTTCTGAGTAATGTTCCATCTTCCGGATTCACCACAGTTTATTTACCCACTCACCTATTGCAGAACATCTTGGTTGCTTCTAAGTTCAGGCAATTATGAATAAAGCTGCTTAGGCCGGGCACAGTGGCTCACGCCTGCAACCCAGCACTTTGGGAGGCTAACAAGGTGGGTGGATCATGAGGTCAGGAGTTCGAGACCAGCCTGACCAAGAGGGCAAAATCCTGTCTCTACTAAAAATACAAAAATTAGCAAGATGTGGTGGCACACACCTGTAATCCCAGCTACTCGGGAGGCTGAGGCAGGAGAATTCCTTGAACCTGGGAGGCGGAGGTTGCAGTGAGCCTAGTTCATGCCGCTACACTCCAGCCTGGGCAACAGAGAGGGACTCCATCTAAAAAAGAAAAAAAAAAAGGTGCTATAAGCATCCATGTACAGGTTTTTGTGTGGACATAAGTATTTGACTCCTTTGGGTAAATATCAAGAAGCCTGATGGCTAAATTGTACAGTAAGAGTGTGTTTAGTTCTGTAAGAACTGTCAAACTGTCTTTCAAAGTGGCTGGACCATTTTGCATTCTCACCAGTAATGAATGAGCATCCAGATCCTTGCCAGCATCTGGTGTTCTGGATTTTGGCCATTCTAATAGGTGTGTAATGATATCTCATTGTCATTTGGGAGACGATTTTTTTTAAACCATGAGGAACAGAGGCAAGCAAAGAACAGTCCTCCTATCCCTTGGAGAGAAAAGAGCACCTGCCATTTTCTTCTCCAACTCAAGAATTCATTAAGAGGCTCTGAGCTAGCAATACTGCTATCCTCGCCATCATTCCATCTTACGAAGCAACTTTTTGTTTATACTATTTTGGCTATCATAATAATCTTGCATTTAATAGAACTTTTTGCTGCCCTTTTATAGATGGAAACATGGAGAAAGTGGGCTTACCTGACGGCACTCAGCTGGTAGGTCCTATGCTGAGATCAGTTAGCACTTGGTCATCTGTGATGTCTGGAATAGGCCAGCTTTGTACCTCCTTCCTGGGACAGCAGACTTCACCTCTAACAGAGACAGGGAGAGGCCTGTCTTGCTCAGGATGCAGAAAACGAAGAGTTCTAAGGTAGCACCGATTATTTCAGGGCAGCATAAGTGTAATGTGGTGTTCACGAAGGGCTCCCTGACTCAAATTGTCCTCCGTCTTTCTCACATGTAAAATGCTACCACTCTCAAGTTCCATGATATTTTGGGAAGGGCAGAGAGACCTGGGGTCAGAAATCATCACCTCTGCTGGGGGCAGTGGCTCAAGCCTGTAATCCCAGCACTTTGGGAGGCTGAGGCAGGCAGATTGCTTGAGCCCATGAATTCAAGACCAGCCTGGGGAACATAATGAAACCCATTCTCTACAAAAAATTAAAAAATTAGCTGGGCATGGTGGTGTGAAGCTCTAGTCCCAGCTATTTGGGAGGCTGAGGTGTGAGGATCGCTTGAGCCCAAGAAGCTGCAGTGAGCCAAGATTGCACCACTGCACTCCAGCATGGGTGTCAGAGCCAGACCCTGCCTCACAAAAAAAAAAAAAAAAAAAAAAGCAAAAAGAAAAGAAAAGTAATCAGCTCCTCCATTTACCACTTTTCCATCCTTGAATATGTTACTTAAGCTGTTCAAGCCTAATCTATAATGCAGGGTAAACTATCCTCTTTAGGTTATTGTGGAAATAATGAACACTGTATTTACAGCCTCTGGAATATCAGAAGTGACTGTAGATGGCGGCTATCTATAATGGGTGGCAGATGCTGTAATGGGGGGTGTGCCCTGCTCATTGTCCTGCTTTCCTTCAGAACTCCCTTCTCGGTGGGTGTGGTTTGATGAGCCGCGTCTCTTACACTGTGATGTGCACATAGCCCAGTCTTGAGGATGAGCACATGAATTTTGGGCTCTCCTGGGAAGAGCCCAAGAAGAGCTTTCCCTAGGATGCTCTATACTTGTAGGGCCAAGAAGTTCCCCTTTCTGCTAGACTCACCAAGTTGGGAGGATGTGAATCTACAGCTCCCAGATGCCAGCTTGCCCACCACATGAAAGACCTGCCTGGAAGCTGAGGTCAAGACTAGTGGAGGGATGGAGAGACAGGGACAGAGAGAAACGGAATTAATGTCATTTCTTGAGAACCTGTGACGCCTGAATCCTGCCCACTCCCACCACCGTCAGCCACAGAAACCAGTACATTTTTTTCTTGCTAAAGCCAGTTTGAGGCCACTTGCAATCGAGAGTCATGACTAATATACCTTTATCTTTTTGTTGTTTTTTTGTTTTTTGAGATGGAGTCTTGATCTGTCATTCAGAATGCAGTGTCACTAACCCAGCTCACGGCAACCTCTGCCTCCCGAGTTCAAGTGATTCTCTCACCTCAGCCACCCCTGCAGCTGGGATTACACGCTCCCACCACAATGACTGGCTAATTTTTGTATTTTTAGTAGAGATGGGGTTTCACCATGTTGACCGGGTTGGTCTCAAACTCCTTACCTCAAGTGATCTGCCCACCTTGGTGTCCCAGAGTGTGAGCACCTGGCCAATATACCATTATCTTAATAAAGACCTTCTGAGAGCCCACTCTAATGCATTTGTTATGCTACAGGTATCATCAAGCTAGTCTCAAGATCTTGACTGCCTGCATCTGACCCATCTGTATTAATTTTGGGACAATTTTGAGTGAAAGAAGAAAAAAAATTACACCTGGGTAGCAGGTATAAGCCAGAACTGTCCTGGGCAAATGGATGTATGAATAGCTGGGTTAAGGGGTAGGAGTTCAGAATGAAGTTGGCAGAGAGGCTGAGGACGCGAAGTACACTGTGCTTGGGCTAGTACAGAACGCTGAGGCCTGTGCAGTCTCCCCGGCCTGTCCAGCTTTCCTTGAGACGATCCTTGCAGATCAAAAGACAACTCCCCACGGAACCGTCTGGAAGGCCCTGTCCCTGGACTTCTAAGGGACCCAGATGTTTAGATCCAATATCACCAGGCCGTGTAGAAGAGACCTGTCCAGCCTGGGTGACAGAGTAAGACCATCCAGTGAGTGGACCCCCAACTAACTCCAGAATATTAGCAAGGCCTCCAGCAATGAGTTACTGCCTTTTGCCACCAGCAAGTGAAGCCTCCAAGAGCAAAACCTTTTTCAAGATGATCATCTTGGCCGGGTGCAGTGGTTCAATCCTGTAATCCCCAGCACTCTGAGAGTCTGGGGTGGGTGAATCACCTGAGGTCAGGAGTTCAAGACCAGCCTTGCCAACATGGCAAAACCCAGTCTCTACTAAAAACACAAAAATTAGCTGGGTATGGTGGCATGTACCTTTAATTCTAGCTACTCGGGAGGCTGAGGCAGGAGAATCGCTTGAACCCGGAGGCAGAGGTTGCGGTGAGCTGAGATCGCACCACTGCACTGCAGCCCGAGTAACAGTGCGAGACTCCATTTCAAAAAACAGATGATCAGGGCTGGGCGTGGTGGCTCACGCCTGTAATCCAAGCACTTTGGAGGCCAAGGCGGGCGGATCACCTGATATCAGGAGTTCAAGACCAGCCTGACCAATATGGTGAAACCCTGCCTTAAAAAAAAATTTTTAAAAACAGATGATCAGCCTGCTTGTGTTTGCTCTGCATGTCTTTAAACCTTAACTCCTGCACGGTCTACGCTGTGGCTGAAAGGTGGGAGACTGGGATGACAATGACGACAACACAGGATCTAGGTCAGAGGCTCTGGCTTCATCAATATGGGTCCTGGGGCCCTGGGTCAGTCACTGCCTGCTTCTTTTAAGTGGGGCCATCATACTCACCAGGAAAGGATGCTGGCTGATGAGGGTTAGGGGTACCAGACAGTCCCTGGCAAGGACAGATTTGGCTTGGTGAAGTGCAGTTGCTGCTATGACACCCAGTCCCTTAGTTAGTCTAGTATGTGCCTGCATCGCTGGTGAGACACAAGGGGCAGACCTCTGCTAGCTCTCCAGGTGGCCAAATAAAGGTGCAGAAAAGGCCAGGCATGGTGATGCATGCCTGTAGTCCCAGCACTTCCGGAGGCTGAGGCAGGCACACCACGAAGTCAAGAGATAGAGACCATCCTGGCCAACATGGTGAAACCCTGTCTCTACTGAAAATACAAAAATTAGCTGGGCATGGTGGTCGGCACCTGTAGTCCCAGCTACTTGGGAGGCTGAGGCAGGAGAATCGCTTGAACCCGGGAGGGGGGAGGTTGCAGCGAGCCGAGATTGCACCACTGCACTCCAGCCTGGGTGACAGAGCAAGACTCTGTCTCAAAAAAAAAAAAAAAAAAAAAGGTGCAGAAAAGCAAACAGCCCTTTGCCCAGCATGCCTTCTTTAATAAACCACTGCTTAGTTCCTATAGAAGTAAGATTCCAGACTTTGGAAATACTCACTGGAAATTTACTCTAATTATCTATTTTAAAAATGATAAAACAGAGTGCCGAGATAAGATTGCACAAGTACGTGTTTAAGCATTTCTAAAGTCTCGTTTGTTCATAAACAAACCTGCAAGCTATGAGACCACTACGATGGCCGACCGGTTGTTTGAAACTGGGCTTCATTTACAAATTACTAGGTGCCCTTTAGGAAGGCAATTTCTAGTGTTTAACCAAAGCCTTACAAACACATGCATCGCAGATTCTATCCTTAGAATAGACTCATTAGTGCAATGAGGTCCTCACAAGAGCGACATACTGAAAAGCTGGAAACAATCTAAACGTCCAGGCATGGATTGGTTAAATTTGCTAATTTTTAAATTTGGTTTATCCATACAGTTGATCCTCGAACAACGTGAGTTTGAACTGCATTGATCCACATAAACGTGATTTCTTCCTCCTCTACCACTCCTGAAACAGCAAAACCAACATCTCCTCTTCCTCTTCCTCCTCAGCCTGCTCAACGTGAAGATGATGAAGACTTTTATGATGATCCATGTCCCCTTAATGAATAGTCAATATATGTTCTGTTCCTTACAATTTTCTTAATAGCATTCTCTTTTCTCTAGCTTGCTCTAGTGTAAGAATACAGTATATGATACATATAACATATAGAATGTGTATTAACTGTTCATGTCATCAGTAAGGCTTCTGATGAAGAGTAGGCTATTTGTAGTTAGGTTTTCGTGGGGGGGCAAAGTTATGCACAGATTTCCAGCTGTGTGAGGGATGAGTGCCCCCGACTACTGCACTGATCAAGGGTCAATTGTATTTTGAATATTAAACTACCATTAAAAATTGATAAATGAGACTTCAAAATTTTAAAAGCTTGCTCTTCCAAAGACACTATTATGAAAATGAAGCAGTAATCCACTCAGATAAAACTTTTCACGGTACAGATATTTAATGAAGGACTTGTATCCAGGAACAAATGAAGAATGGTCATAACTCAATAAGGAAAACAGTCTATTTTAAAAAGAAAAAACAGGCAAATGATTTGAAAAGACCCTTCACCACAGCAGCTATGCAAATGGCAATACGCACGGGAGAAGGTGCTCAACTCTATGGGTCTTTAGGGAAATACAAATTGAAACCACAATGAGTTAATACCACAGACTCACAAAAATGGTTAAATTTAAAAGGCTGACAACACCGAACACTGGTGGGAGTGGGAGCAACGGGAGCTCTACCCAAAGCTACTATCCCTTATACCAGGGTCCTCCTTTGGTCAGGATGAATTTTCGCTTTTCATTTTTCCTCCCGCGCCATCTCCTACCCCAGTTCATCATATATATCTGAAATCTGATTTTGGGCCCAGCTGAGTGTTTTATGCCATGAGTGTCCCTGTGGCTACAAATAAATACCTGGCTATAGAGGGGGCTCCCCAACTCCAGAGCCAACATGGCCACCTCAGCCTTGCCCAGACAGTCCCCTCGCACATACGGGGCTTTGCATGTGTCCTTCCTAAAGCCAGGGGCACACGTATCTCACTTCCCCAACTCTCCTACCCCATTTCCTCACCTGGCGACTTGGCCACCCGCCTCACCTTTACAGACACGCGCAGGTGTCACCTCCTCCAGGGGAGATCTCTTTGACTCATCTAACTCAGGTGGCTAAGAGGCTATCGTCTGTCCTCCCCCGGGATCCTGAGCTTGCCTTTCTTGCACACCCGACTCCCCCTCCAAAAGAGTCCTTCTGTCATAGTGAGGGAAAGGTGCCCTGGGGATCCAATTCTTAACTCTGGCAGTGAACAAGTGTACATTCCCCCTGGGATTCCCTTTGCCTGGTGAGGATGAGAATTAGGGGGAGGAGGTTATGAAATCTCCTCCTGCTCAGACACCAGGTTGAGAAATCACAACTCCTTATACAGAATGTGGGCTGCCCTTGAGTAGATGTGATGCTCAGAACCGCAGCCTCCAGCTTGGCTTCTTGGGGGCAGGGCTGGGTCTGCTTAGCTCTGACCCCCCAGTGCCCTCTCTGAGGCTGGCCACAGATCAGACACCCAGCAAATGTATGGGAGTGGTCCACCCAACCTCAGAGAAGGGGCTCAGCACCAGGAGGGTGGGACCCACCTAGAGCTGGGAGCTCATCGTCCAAAGCCACCTACTTATCTGTCTTTCTGCTTCTGTCCTGCCCTGTCGCCTCATCTCTCTCTCTTACTGACATTTGGTATGGGTGTGACCTTAGGGTTTTATAAGTCACTGGACATATTTAGCTCATTTCTTCCCTGCTGACCTGTATTGCTTCCAAAGCTGGTTTCTATCTACCCACCACTTCATTACTGTGTTCTGGGCATGGGAGGAAGCGCGGGACCCAGTGAGCACAATTGACAGGACCTCGGATGGCAGCATGGCAGGGCAGACAGAGACAAACGTTCACCCGGCTGCAGCTGGTCCGCATCACTCTCGCAGTGAAATCATGTTTCTCGCATTTTATATTTTACAGAGAGGGACACAGAACATAATCGTTTTTGTTCATTCTAAGTAAACATCTGACAATGCTCAATTCAGTGGTTTCTGTCCCCCAACACAACAATGCTGCCTTAAATAAAAAATGCATGAAACTATGTGCATCTCCACCCACAATCCTGGCTGTGCAAGAAACACTTGACTTCCTCGACTCTTCTCTTTCAAGTCCTTCTTTCACCATAGGTCATTCTGTCCCCCACCGCCATTCTTAGAAAGCTCTGGTCTTCCCATCTGTCCCCCAGCCGATTCTCCATGCATGGCATGTTGGGGTGCTTCCTCCCTCCTCAGCCCTGCCTGAGGCTCATGTGTCACCCACACAGCTGCACCCCAGGTCTGTTTCAGGGCGAAGAAAAACAGTCTACACCCCTCTGGCCTTAGGATGCTCAACTCTGGTGGGTGTCTCGGGCAGGTGGAAAGACAGACAGACATAAGGAATCATTTTACTTTTCCTTCCAGGTTAGGGTCGGGGCCAACACTTTGAGGCTTCCTGGAGCCTGCTGCCCAGACTGGGGCAGATGTTTCTCCTGCCTTCTGTAGGACTGCTGGGGGCAGCTCCAGGCAAGGTCTTCTCTGCTCTCAGATTCTCCTAAAGCTAACTGGGATTTCTGCTGCTCTCTGCCCATCCCTGGGGATTGGTCCTGGGTCTAGGGTCTCTCCTGGAGAAATATCCAAGTTCTCTTCACTTCCTCTCTGATTCTTCACAGTCCTGCCCTCAGTGCTGCTCTGGTCAGGCAGGAGGAAACCTTGCTCCGGGACAATTCATCAGGCATTGCCCTCAGCGTGCTGGTTTGTAAACAGGGCCGGGCTTTTAGAAGTCAAAAGCCAAGATTTTGATCCATTCCTTGAGGCCATGAAGGCAGACAGCTCATTGGCTTGAACCAGGAGGGTAGAAGTAACAGGAAACGTGGAGGGGGAGACCACTTGTTGGCTAGCATTCCTAAGATTACTTTGCATCTGTCCATATTTACATATGATCATTTATGCAAACCCCACTGTAAACTTGAAGATGAAGGTGTTTTTTGCAGTCTAGTTAGGACTGAGCACAGGCTGCCTCTAAAGGCAGAAACAGCTGTTTGATGTGAATTCTGCCTCCCAGGCCGTGAAATCTCCCCAGCCAGCGTTCACTGAGCCCTGAGCAAGCCTGTACACTGGAGACGTACACAGAAGAGAATCAATTAAGTCCTTGCCCACATAGAGCCCACAGTCTCAAAAGAGACAGTTGATGATCATTCGTAAAATCAAGTGCCACCTGTCGCCAAAACTCCTGCAAGTAGGAGCGCAGCCTGAGCAAGGGTAGACGTCTGAAACTGACTTTCACAGACACGCAAACCTTTGGAGGAAAGCAACTGCCTTGTGTGAGACCTCTCCGGGAACTCACTAACTGCAGCTGAATCTGCCTCGTGGGTGGGGGAGGTCCCTGCAGCCAACACTGTGACTTACCACTCTAAAAGGCTGGCCCTTTTGCAGGCCATCTGCAGGAGCTAAGGCATTCCCAAGCAGTGAGCAGGCTCTTGGCCTAGCATCTTGGAGAGTTATAAGGCAGGCCAGGCCTAGGCCCACCCTGCCCCAGGGTCCAGGTGGGGTCAATTTGGCAGCCTGGAGGGAGCTGGGTTCCAGGGATTTTTGGAGGAGGCCTGGCTGGGCACTTAGCCCCAGGCGCTCTGTAATGCTCTCAGCATTAGAGCTACATGTGTCTACACCGCCCCCCAAGGCTACCTTCCTGAGCTCTGCTTCTGCCTGTAGCCTGCCCTCCTTCAGGCCTCCCCCACCTCTCATCTGCGTTGCTCTCTTCTTGCACCCTGGACCCTGGATCCCCCTGCTCCAACTCGCCCTCTCCTCTGCCCAGAGAGTTTTCTAAAATGTCCATCTGACCATGCAACTCTCCTGCCTTTCACTGCTTCCCCAAGGAGATTTTAAGATAAATTCCTAATATCTTCAGATTAGTGCACAGCACTTCCTCCCACACCCACACACAACAGCCTCCTGGGCCCAGCTCCTTCAAATATCTCTGCCCCTCCCTCTCTGGGCACATTCGGGTTCAAGCCAGCCCCAGACCTGCCTGCCGGCCCTCACCTGCAGGCCTTGGCACAAGCTGCACTTATGTCATTGGTTCCCACTCATCTTTCTAGACCCAGTTCAAGATCCTTGCCATCCTGGAAGCCTTTCAGGTTCACCAGCTGGGACAGCACCATTATCATGAGGCCTCACAGCACTCATTCCACCTTATTAGCCCCTGTCTCTCCCAACCAGGAGGTGCTGCCTTATTTATCACTGATCTCCATCTGGCACGTGTGCATTCAAATGTACATCCCGGGTGAACGTTGTCTCTGTCTGTCCTGCCATGCTGCCATCCGAGGTCCTGCCAATTGTGCTCACTGGGTCCCGCGCTTCCTCCCATGCCCAGAACACAGTAATGAAGTGGTGGGTAGATAGAAACCAGCTTTGGAAGCAATACAGGTCAGCAGGGAAGAAGTGAGCTAAATATGTCCAGTGACTTATAAAACCCTAAGGTCACACCCATGCCAAATGTCAGTAAGAGAGAGAGATGAGGCGACAGGGCAGGACAGAAGCAGAAAGACAGATAAGTAGGTGGCTTTGGACGATGAGCTCCCAGCTCTAGGTGGGTCCCACCCTCCTGGTGCTGAGCCCCTTCTCTGAGGTTGGGTGGACCACTCCCATACATTTGTACATCCCGGGAGAAGCAGAGGAGAGCTGGAGGGAGGGGGGGGGGAAAGGAAGGTCATGCTGCTCGTAACTTCTCCGACTGGATGAAGCGCTTCTCTGGGGCAGGCGCTGCTCATTTCCCCAGTGCACCCTCAACAGCAACCAAACAGCCGGCCCTGAAGGTGGACGGAGGTGCACAAGAAGGCCCATATGCTCTATTATCTTTTTTTCTGAAGAAGCCTTTACTTTATTTTAGTTTATATTATTTTTATTTTTTTGAGAAAAGTATTGTTCTGTTGCCCAGGCTGGAGTACAATAGCTGGGACTACAGGCACGGTACCACCACAGCCGGCTAATTTTTGTATTTTTCGTAGAGACGGGGTTTCACCGTGTCAGCCAGGCTGGTCTTGAACTCCTGACCTCAGGTGATTCACCCACCTCAGCCTCCCAAAGTGCCGGGATTACAGGCGTGAGCCACCGCACCCAGCCAAGAAGTCTTTATTTTGCCTTATTTTTCTTTACTTTGTATTTTGAAATAATGACAAATTCACAGGAAGTTGCAAGATAATATAGAGAGATCCTGTGTACCCTTTGCCCAGTGTCCCCCAGTGGTGACACCTTGCGTAACGACAGCACCATATAAAAACCAGGGATTTGACATTGGTGCAATAGATGCGAATGGGTCTTTGTCATTTCATCAAATGTGTAGATCATAGTGTTCCCGGGCCAAACTGCGATTCGTGCTGCTGGTTCCCATGACCCAATAACGAGATGCAGATGAACCGGGGAGGAGGAGAGGTTTTATTTCTGCAACCGGTTACAGGGAGAAGGCCTGGAAATTATCGCCAGAGCAACTCAAAATTACAATGTTTTCCAGTGCTTATATACCGTTTTTTCTTTTTCTTTCTTCCTTTCTTTTTTTTTTTAAACAGGACCCATTTAAGATTAAACAAGTTTTACTGTGGGTTTGAAGAAACTCCCCCAGACCTCCACAAGCAAGTTTACTGAGGGTCTGAAGGAACTCCCCACACCTCTGTGATTTAGCAGGAGACAAGATAAGGGTAATCACCTTATCTTTTTTTTTGTTTTGTTTTTTGAGACGGAGTCTCGCTCTTGTCACCCGGTCTGGAGTGCAGTGGTGCGATCTCAGCTCACTGCAACCTCTGCCTCCCAGGTTCAAGCAATTATCCTGCCTCAGCCTCCCGAATAGCTGGGATTACAGGTGCCTATCACCACATCTGGCTAATTCTGTATTTTTAGTAGAGACAGGGTTTCACCATGTTGGCCAAGTTGGTCTCGAACTCCTGACCTCAGGTGATCTGCCCACCTCAGCCTCCCAAAGTGCTAGGATTACAGGCGTGAGCCACACCCAGCCCTACCTTCTAAGCTATATGTTTACGTGTAAGTGTGCATTCATCTAAAGACGTAAGTGATTAACTTCTTTTAATCTGTAAGGTCTGAGTCCTGAACACTTCTTCTGGAACCTCAGTAAATTTACTTAATCTATGTGGGCCCGGGTACTGGGGTAATTTACCCTTATCTTGCCTCTTGCTAAATCACGGAGGTGTGGAGAGTTCCTTCAGACCCCCCATAAACTTGTTTGTGGAGGCCTGGGGAGTTTCTTCAGATCCACAATAAAACTTGTTTAATCCTAAATGGGTCCCATTAAGAATCCCTTCATTATTTTGTCATGCTTTAAGGCCCAGGAAAGGCCTAGGCAAAACCCTTGGTGGGCCCTTTGTTACATCCCAGCCTTTGCATAAGGGCACTGGCTTTTAATATTTAACTTGACCATTCAGTACTGAAACAGTTGCTATGGAGGCCTGCATTAGTGAGACCTGGCCTGCCACAATAGTAACCACTGCCACGATGGAAAGACCACCCCAGAAGGTGACTGGGGCTACCCCCTCAGTCACATCCTCTCCCACTACCCTTCTCCTGGCAACCACTCACCTGTTTTCCATTTCTAAGATTTTGTCATTTCAAGAATGCTATATGGGCAGGGCATGGTGGCTCACGCCTGCAATCCCACCACTTTGGGAGGCTAAGGTGGATGGATCGCCTGAGGTGAGGAGTTCTAGACCAGCCTGGCCAAGTTGGTGAAACCCCATCTCTACTAAAAAATACAAAAATTAGCCGGGCATGGTGGCACGTGCTATTCGGAAGGCTGAGGCAGGAGAATCACTTGAGCCCAGGAGTTCAAAGTTACAGTAAGCTATGATCACGCCACTGCACTTCAGCCTGGGCAACAGAGCAAGACCTTGTCTCAAAAAAAAAAAAAAAGAATGTTGTATAATGGAATCATAGAATATGAAGTTTCACTCAATACCATATCCCTGAGAGCCATCCAAGCTCCAAGTTATTGTGTCTATCAGTAGTTCATTCTTCAGCATTACTGAGTAGTATTCCATCACAGTTTATTTAACCATTCACCTACTGGGAAACACGTACTTTGATTCCAGTTTTAGAATATTGCAAGTAAAACTCCTTTGAACAATGGTGTACCTATCTTTGTGTAAACATAAGTTTTCATTTCTCTAGATAAATACCCAGGAGAACAATCGCCAGATGATATGACAAGTGTGTTTATTTAGCTTTCTAAGAAATTGCCAAACTCTTTTCCAGACTGGCGATACCATTCTCCATTCCCACCAGCAACGTGCGGGAGCTCTTGTTTCTCTGTATCCTCACCAGCATTTGGTGTTGTCACTGTTTTCCATTTTAGCTGTTCTAATAAGCATATAGTGATATCTCATCATGGTCTTAATTTGCATTTCCCTAATGGCTAGTGATGCTGAATATCTTTTTATGAGCTTGTTTGCCATCTGTATCTCCTCTTCAGTGAAATGTCTCTTTGTGCCTTCTGCCTAATTTCTAACTGGATTGCTTTTTTTCACTGTTGAGTTTTGAGAGCTCTTTATGTATTCTAGATAATAGTCCTTTGTAGGATATGTGATTCGCAAATATTTTTTCACAGTCTGTTGCTTGTCTTTTCAACCATTTAAGAGGGGTTTTTGAAAAGCAAAAGTTTTTAATTTTGATGAAATTCGGTTGATCCGTTTTTTTCTTTCAAGGATTGTACTTTTGATGTCATATTTAAGACGTCTTCACCAAGCCTTAGGTCCATAAGATTTTTCCATATATTGTCTTCTAAAAGATTTCTGGTTTTATAACTTACATTTAAACCTATGACTCATTTTGAGTCAGCTTTTGCAACAGATGTAAAGTTTAGGTCAAGGTTTATTTTTTTTGCCTCTCCATACCCAGTTGCTCCAGCAACATTCATTGACATGACTACCATCCTTCCATTGATAACCTTTGCACCTTTGTCAAAAATGAACTGGCAACACTTGTGAGGGGCTATTTCTGGGTTTTCTTTTTTGGGAGCTGTTCTCTATTTTGTTCCTTTATCTATGTGTCCGTTCCTTTGCTGATACCATGTAGAATTAACTACTGTACCTATATGGTAAGCCTTGAAAGCAAGTAGAAAGGTTTCCCCCAATTTATTCTTCCTTTTGGAAGTTGCTCTAGCTATTGTATAACAAAGAATTTGATTGGCTGGTTCCTAGGAAGGAGCCTAACTCCTCAGAATTTTCCAAGAAAGAGGAATTTCTGTTATTCATGAGCGCCTTCGATCCCCACCTGGGTTTATGATAAGAGATGAAATGACTCAGGATGGGACTGGTCACCAGAAAGTCCAGCCATGTGGTTAGAGGGTCCGGGCTTTGAGCTAGCCCAATCTCCACAGAAAGGAGGAGGCTGGACAGTGCATCCAATCAGATGATCCGTGTTCAATCAGTCATGCCTGTGTGATGAAACTTCCAAAAGAAGTCTAGACACCAAAGCTCAGTGGAACTTCCAGATTGGTTAACACATTGGTGTACCAGGAGGGTGATGCATTCCAATTCCACAGGGAGAGGGCACGGAAGCTCTGCAGCCAGGACCTCCCAGGCCTCTCCCCCATGTGTCTCTTCATGTGATGTTTCCTGATTTGTATCCCTTATTTTAAAAAACCAGTAATCATAAATATAGTGCTTTCCTGAGTTCTGAATGTTATTATAGTGAATTCTCGAACCTGAGGAGGTCATGGGAACCCCCAGTCTTTGTAGCCAGTTAGTCAGAAGTGCAGTGTCCTGGAAACCCCACTGTAGCTGGTGTCTGGAAGGAAGAAGTCTTGCTGTGGTCCATGTCCTTTAATGAGTGAGGTCTGTGCTAACTCTGGATGGCTTCTGCAGAACTGTCCTGCAGTACACCTCACTGGTGTCAGAATAGTTTGGGTTGATTGAATGGAATAACTGTTCTAGGCCCTTTGCCTTTCCATATAAATTTTAGGCTAATCCTGTCTATAGTCACAAAATATCCAGCTGGGATTTTGATCCAAATTGCATTGTACATCAGTCTTGGGAAAAGGACATCTTTTCAGTGTTGAATCTTCCAACCCAGGAACACAATGTATCCTCCATGTATTTAGATCTTCTTCGACTACTTTCATTAGAATATTCTATTAGATGATCAAGTCATTTACAGACAGGGATAGTTTTATTTCTGCGTTTCTTATCCGTATGCCTTTAATTTCCTTTTCTTGAGTTACTGCGCTGGCTAGCGCCTCCAGTACTGTGTTGAATAACAGCGGTAAGAGTGGACATCCTTGCCTGACTCTCAATGTTAAGGAGAAAGCATCAATCTTTCACCAAGTATATTAGCTGCAGGCTCCTTGTCGATGTTCTTTATCAAGTTGAGGAAATTCTCCTAAATTCCCAGTTTTCTGAGAGTTTTCATCATAAACGAGTGTTGAATTTTGCCAAGTGCTTTTCCTAGATCAGTTGATAGGATCATATGATTGAATATTAAACCCGCCTTGCTGGAACAAATCCCTCTCGGTCATCATGTATAATCTTTGTATATATTGCTGATTTCTATTTGCTAATATTTTTGTTAAGATTTTTTGCACCCATATTCATGTCATGTATCATCATCTAAACATTTAACATCAGTATTTTCTGAATGAATCATTTGAGGATATCTTTTTTTAAGTTACATCAATGAACATTGGATTAAACACTCAAGAGTTTATTTTTCCAACATAATAATAAGTCTACAGAAAGGTAGCCTTGGGAAGATGCAGTTGTGCAAAGGCATTATCCAGGACAGAGGTTCCTTCCATTTTCCAGCTCAGTCTCTCTGACAGTAGTTTGTGAGAGATTTGTCCTCACAGCTGCAGGACAGCTGCTGTACCTCCTGCATTAATTAGGGAGAAGGGGAAGGGCAAAAAGTAAAGATGTTTGTAAGTGTGTTCTTTGTACAAACGTCCAGAAGCCCCGCCCAGTGAATGAGTTTTGCTTTCATTCTGTTGGCCAGACCTGGGTCACGCACCATGCTTAGCAACAAGGAGGTTTGGGAAAGTGAGCATTAAAGCAGACACAGCGCTCTGACCGTTCGGCTGACAGTGTGGAGGAAGAAGAGCAGGCAGCAGATGCAGGTGCCCTGGTTTACCTGCCTGGCCACGTGGCAGCAAGGTCCTGTTGGCCACATCTGGGGTAGGATTTCAGTTTCTGTTTAAGATCATACTGGTAGTAAGTAGATTACTGTGTCTCAAGGTAAATATAAGAAAACAGGGCAGATTTCATACGTCAAAGTTGGCATCAAGTCAAGAGAAAGCCAAACAACTTCATCATGCCCCATTTAAAAAGCTTCACAATTGTTTGGGTAAAGTAGTTGGAGAATAGAGTCTTCTCCTAACACCAAGTTCTATGGGTATGCCAGCTATGCCTGTAAATTAAAACAGAGCAACGGCTTGTACCCCGGCAAAGAGGATAATAAAACAATATCCTTCATCACGTTCAATTTATGTTGTTATTTTTATTTTATAGGTTTTACTGATTTTTTGCAACTTTTCCTAATGGAAAATTTCAAACATAAATTTGAAAGAATAACACAACAAATACTCATATACTTATAATCTCAATGCAACAGTTCTGACCACTTTGTTACAAATATCTGTGGGGGAAAAATTATGTATTTATTATAAATGTATATATATGAACCAGGAAAGTTCATTGCAGATGACACTTCATTCCTAAAGATTTTAGTGTGAGCTGGGCATGGTGGCTCACACCTGTAATCCCAGCACTTTGAGAGATTGAGGCGGGTGGATCACCTGAGGTCAGGTGCTCAAAACCAGCCTGGCCAACATGCAAAACCCCGTCTCTACAAAAAAATACAAAAATTAGCCGGATGTGGTGGCGTATACCTGTAATCCCAGCTACTCTGGAGGCTGAGGTGGGAGAATTGCTTGAACCTGGGCAGTAAAGGTTGCAGTGAGCCAAGATTGAGCCACTACACTCCAGCCTGGGTAACAGAGGAAGACTCCATCTCAAAAAAATAAATATATACATAAATAAAGATTTCAGTGTGCATCTCCTAAGAATAAGAATTTCTACATAAACATACTTCCATTCTCATGCCTTGGAAATTTAACAATGTCTATTATTTAATATCTAATCCACATTAAATTTAATTTAACTTTACCACTTGTCACACTGGCATTTTTAAAGGTGTTAAAAACAGAATTCAGTTAAGGTTCACACATTGGATTTGTTGCTAGGATACTTCAGTCCGTTTTGCACAGCCCCCACTAGCTTTCGAGACAATGCGATATTACCTGTTTGAGGAAACCAGGTCAGTTTTCCTAAAGAATGTCCCATATTCTGAACTCTGTTTCCTTGGCCTTTGGTTTAACCTGTTCCCCCTGGACTTACGATAAACGGGAAGTCAGATCTGGACCCTTTTCGGCAGACGTACTTTACACCGTATCACAACAGGAGATGCCTAATGTCAGCTGGTCCCGTTGTTAACGAGACTCAGTTTGATCACTTGGCTGAGTGGGTGACAACCTGCTCCTTCCAACATCAAGATTTGTTTTCATCTTGTAATTAGCAGATAAGCTGCAGGATGGTCCTTTGGCACCATACGAGCGTCCTGACCCCCAGCAAGCTCTAACTAATGGCTTAACCTTCCCTGGATGATCCATTTCCAAATCAATTACTTCACTGGAGCTTGCAAAGTGGTTATTTTCTAATTCTATCAATCTTTCTAAAAAGCATTTTTGTTAAAAAGATAATATAAATGCTTAATTATTTCTCTTTATTTCCAGAATAAGAAATTTGTAGTATAGTCAGCAATAGACGGGTTTCCCCTTTCTTTCTTTCTCTCTCTTTCCTCTTTTCTTTCTTTCGCTTTCATTTTAAACTTGCAATAGACTCATGGGTATCTATTTATTCAATCTTTCCAATCAATTCAGTCCTTATTCTTTTTCTCAAATCTGGCCAGTGGGAGTCCCTTCCAGCTGACTCCTTGTCCTTTTGGTGTGTCCCTATTAGTCTTTGAAGTGATTTAGTGAGGGTTCCCCAGAGAAACAGAACCCAAAGGAGAGATGTGTGTGTCTGTGTGTGTGTGTGTGATTTTTGTCATATATATATGACACATATGTGGTTTTTTTAAGGACTTGTTTCACACATTTGTGGAAGCAGGCAAGTCTGAAATCTGTAGGACGGGCCAGCAGGCTGGAAATGCAGGCAGGGTTTCTACGCTACAGTCAGGCAGAATGGCTTCTACTCCAGGAAATCCCAGGTTTTTTTCTTAAAGCCTTCAACTGATAGGATGAGGCCCCCTCACACTATCAACGGTAAAATTCTTTACTTAAAGCTATAAAGATTATAGCTGTTAATCACATCTACAAAATACCTTCATGGCAACATCTAGACTCCTGTTTGACGAAACTGCTGGGCATCATAGTCTAAGGTGACACATGAAATTTGCCAACACAGAACACTTCCTTTTTTCCTGACATACTTTGGTGCATTGATATAGATTAAATGTTTGTGTCCCCTGACAAAATTCGTATGTTGGAATCCTATCCCCCTATGGACAGTATTTGGAGATGGAGTCTTTAGGAGGTGATTAGGTCATGGGATTAGCACCCATACAAAAGAGACCCCAGAGAGCTCCCTTCTGGCTTCCGCTATCTGTGAAGGCACAGAGAGAAAACAGCCATCTAAGAATAAGAAAGCAGGCCTTCACCAGACACGCAAACCTGCTGGCGCCTCGATCTTGGACTCCCCAGCCTCCAGAACTGTAAGAAATAATTATCTGCTGTTTATGAGCCACCCTGTCCAGGTAGTTTGCAGAAAATTGACATTAAAAAAACATGTTAATATTTCCAATTCAGCTTTAAAATTATAGGGTTTCTTCCCCTTTAACTTTTTTAATTTTATCATCATACCTCTTTTTCCTTAAACTGGGAAATCTTAGTTTCAGTTAGTGATTTTACTTGTTTACTTTCACCTACAACATGCATCAGATAGTTTCAAAATTACAATACTGATGTTACTTGGAGGCCTAAAACTATCAAGTGAAGTTTAAGACTTGTTTTCCATTTTTTTGACCTTAGAATACTTCAGAATACCAAGCCTGCTGAACAAAGACAAAAACAAAACAATAAAATAAAAGAAAGCCTTATGCCTGCTAGTGATCCTATAAATTGTTCATTTTCATTAAAACATCATCAGCCCTCATGTTAAATTAATGTTGTTATTTTGTATTTTGCTGGTTTTGTAGAATTGCTTGTATATGATTTCTAAATTTGTTTTGGTTTTATAATATTATAAGAGCTATCAGCATAAGAAGTTTATGCTTAATTTTATATTTGTATACATTTAAAAGACATAATAGGCCAGCCACCGTGGCTCACGCCTGTAATCCCAGCACCTTGGAAGGCCAAGGCGGGAGGATCACCTGAGGTCAGGAGTTCAAGACTAGCCTGGCCAACGTGGTGAAAACCCATTTCTATTAAAAATACAAAAATTACCTGGTCATGGTACCCGTAATGGTAGTGACATGGTCACTACAGGTCATGGTACCCGTAATCCCAGCTACTCATGAGGCTGAGACAGGAGAATCGCTTGAACCAGGCAGGCAGAGGTTGCAGTGAGCCGAGATTGGTCCACTACACTCCAGCCTGGGCAATAAAGAGCAAAACTCCATCTCAAAAAAAAAGTCATAATAATCAAAATCATTTAGGCCATAGTTTCAAGTAAACATGTCACAGCGAAGTTCGTTGTAGAGTCTTCTTTCTTGAATAGCAAGAAAATGTACAAGGTTAGTTTTTAAAAATTTACAAATTTAGTTTTTAAATATTTCTACAAATGAGTTATTTATAATAAACCTGTGTCATTCTCACAAATTAAAGATAATATTTTTAACTGGCTATCTTTAAAACATAATTTAAACCCACACTTTCGCATTTGGGGTAAGTGATATTTTTTTTCCTCTAAAAGATGACCAGTACTGCCACAGGCCCAGACTTGACGTTTGTGTGTCAACTAGTAACTGCAAGTGACCCGAAGGTGAGTGGTATATAAACGTATGATGAGCTTAACATCTGATTTATTTTACATATATATCTTCTGTTGTTTTTGGTTTTTTTTTTTGCAATTCTGGATAATACATGTCCAATTTTAGAAAGAGCAGAAAACACAAGCTCAGCAAAGAACAGGTGCTCTGATTCAGGGCTAATAATAAATCAGCGCCTCCCTAGAAAGAAAAGGCAGAGAGGAAGGAGCTCCGATGTCGCAATGCATTCCCATGACAGGGTGAAAGGCTTTCCCATGCTGCCCTGTGCCCCCAACACCCTGGTCCAGCCAGGGCCGCTACAGCCACCCTGAGCCTGGGAGCCACACCAAGGGGCCGGCCGCTGCTGCTCAGGCCACACACATAGACACAGCCTGCTCACTTCCATCCGGTTAGCTTCAGTCCAGCATTTCGGTTCCAGCTGCCTCCAGCTGCATCTCTATCTACACATACATCCTCGGGTACATGCATATTTTTCTCTGTCTTTCACCCTGTTCTTCCCCCTCTGGCTTCCACACAGGACCTCATGAAGCCAGACCGTAAGATCTGCAGGGGCCGTCAGACACCACCCATCCCGTCCAGCAGCTCGGTGAGGAGACCAAAACCAAGGTCCAGGGAGGGAACTAGCTGAGGGTCACGCCTCTAGTAACACAAACCTCCTGCCCGCAGGCCCAGATTCTGCACTGGAATTTCTTCTTTCGTGTACTGTATGCCAGGCGCACTCCTGATAAGCCCCTAAAATGCCTCTTCCCCCACAGTCCCATCAGAAAGAGGAGGGCAGGAGGACCTCAGGCAGACTGCAGGTAGGTAAGTGAAGATTTCCACACCTGTCCCTTGTCACCTCCTCGAAAGAGCCTGGGAAAAATAGAGGCTTACTTTATTAGCTTCCCCTGCAACGGAGTGGACATTTGACACAGCTCTGGGAAATGAGACTTGAGTGAAAATCTTCCAGGATTGGGAAAGGTTTTTTTCTTTCCTTTTTTTTTTAAGAGACAGGGTCTTGCTCTGTGACCCAGGCTGGAATGCGATGGCACAATCATGGCTCATTGCAGCCTCAAACTCCCAGGCTCAATCAATCCTCCTACCTCAGCCTTCTGATTTGCTGAGACCACAGGTGCATGCCACCACACCCGAATAATTTTTTTTTTTTTTTTTTTTTTGTGGAGATGGAGGGTCTCACTAAGCTGTCCAGGCTCGTCTTGAACTCCTAGCCTCCAGTGATTCTCCGCCCTGGCCTCCCAAAGAGCTGGGATTACAAGTATGAGCCACCATACCTGGCCTCCTTTTCTTGATTAAAGGGAAACATGCAGCTGGTACCTTCTCTTTCCCCTCCATGCTGCCTTGAACACAAATACGATGTCTGGCGCTGCAGCAAGTCTTTTGCAATCATGAGGCAAGGAGCAAAAGCCCAATAGGCCTGCAGACAAGGCCATACAGACATCAGGGCTGAATCAGTTGCTGAATCAATGTAGCCAGTTCCCTGGTTTGGCACTCCTGTTCTATAACTAGGCCTCTAGCAAAAGGATTTTCTGTTTCTTGTAGCAAAACATTCTTAATTGATGCTCACCTCCACCAGTCACAAACAAGTCCACTTAACAGATAATTACTGAACACTGACGTGAAACTGACTCTAAGGATACAGATATGAGTGCATCAGGGCTACCAGTAAATGTGTGTTCTTCAGACAATTCTGTAAAGCAAATATTCTTGTCTGGGGCAATTGATACATGAGCGGGCCAGCACCAGACGTGATTCATGATGGCGCTGAGCCCAAATGATAAGACGTGTCCGCAGACCTCTTCCCCCTCAGGCTCCTTTCTTCTTCAAATTGAGAAGCCCAGAGAAAATCGGCTGGTTGGCAAGGGACACTGAAGTGGAAGGTGAGAAGTGGAGGCACCCCTGGAGTGAGAGAACACAGTACTGGGGGACACAGACGGACAGAGAGAGAGAGAGAGAAGGAGGGAGAAGGAGAGAGTGTGGAAGGGAGCAGCACACACGTGCAGGAGTGCAGCAGGTCCCAGGGCCCGCACCCCTGCCTGATAGTCCTCCTGACACCATTACAGGCAAGAGAGACCCAGAAGTGCTCAGACCCAGAGCCACTGGGGACCCACAGTGACCCCCTCCTCAATCTGTGAGGATGTGAGCCAGTCCCTGAAACAAAACAACTCCCTCTGGCTGCAAACACCAGAAACTGAAGCCAACTCCAGCAGCAAGGGAACCGCCTGCCACAGGTGCAGATGGAATCGAGGGGCCTCCTGGCCCTGCACTCACCTAATTGCCCCCCAGCTGCAGTGCTCGTGCCCTAGAGCATCCTCCGAGCAGACACACTTGGAGGGGCAAAGGCATCTGCATGTAGGGGACCCCCACCCCCAGCTCCTGAGCCCCACTAAGATGACTTCTTTATTCCCTACCCATAGCCAGTGACTTACGCTGACTTTTCTGGAAACTGGAACTTTAAATAGGATTTTTTTAAAAAGAAAGAAACCTCTGTTCTGCTTCTTAAAAATACCCTTTTCCCCTTTTTACTTTCAGAAGAAGGAACCAGAGAAGGATGGAACAGGAAGGTGGAGGGAGAGGCGAAGGGGAAGTCTCGATGCTGACTGCAAGGCCCCTTGGTCCTCCTCCTCTGGCTTGCAGGCGCTGCCCCTGCCCTGGGAGGGTCCTCACGGGCCACACCTGCCACTGGGTTAGGCCCAGAGCAGACACTCATAACAAATGATAAGAACGACAGCTGCCCGTGTTTGAACAGGCACTCTAGGTGACTGTCATGCTCAGTGCTCTTCAAGCATAATCTACCCTAACCCTCACACCAGCCCTACCGGGTAGGTGGATCGCACCCCATCTTAGGAGAAAACTGGGGTTTGGAGTGGTTGAGTGACTTGCTGTCAGACAACAAGTCTAAATCTGACTGCAGCGTCTGTGTTTGGATCCCATGCCAGAGACTGCAAGCTGGCCCCAGGCCAATTCCAGCCTGGCCACAAGTTTCAGTTGATTCACACAAGTGGGGCCTCCTCAGTGTTTTAAATCTGATTTGCTGTCAACATTCAGCAATCAGAGGAGTTAACATTAAATCTCACATTTCTGAATGCTCTAGAGAAATTAGGACATCAGCCTCACTGGGCCTATGTTTCCTCCTGGGAATAATTGGCTGAGCTGGGTAGCAGCTGACTCCTTTACATAAGACTCTTCTGCCCCATTTGCCCTGGTCCTCATCACTCCCGATTGTACCTCCAACACCAAAGACTGGAATCAAAGGCCACTTTTCACCCTCTTCGTGGTCCGCTCCACTCACTCACAGTATCCATGTAGCCCTGTGAACAGGGGTTTGTGACTCTGCACAAGCTATATGGCTTCATGGATGGATGGATGAGAGGAGGGAGAGACAGAAGGATGGGAAGGGCTCAGGCAATTTCAGCTGCCTGCCTGGAAAGTACCTGTGGACAATGCCTAGCATCTTACAGCCAGCTCACCAACCCCTAACTGTGCTTCAGGATGTCTGCCCTGACAAGTTGGCCTGCTCGTCCCCTTTCCCAGAATCCCAGGCCCTGAGAGGCCCCAGTATCATGAAGGAATTCAGAAACGTGAGATTTAATGTTAACTCTGCTGATTGCTAAACTGTTGACAAAAAAGCAAATTTAAAACACCGAGGAGGCCCCAGCATCACGAAGCATGCAGCAATCCCTGTAGATGCCGCCTAGGGCAGAGCAGGCCTGCCGTTGATGCAGAAGAAATGAGATGAGGCAGGCAAGTGCCTGCCAGTGCCCAGTACAAGCTGGAAAGTTAGGGAATTGTGGGCAGCAAAGAGGTCACATGAGCAGTTGCCATGCTGGCCCCTGATGCTGGCATGGGAGGGGCTAAGGCATCCAGGAGCAGAGCAGGGCGTGGGATGGGAGATGGGGGAAGATGGAGAAAGGAGGCATCCTGGGGTGGGATGCATGTGCAGGAGGACGGGGTGGGGAGGAATGGGGAAGGAAGAGCGAAGGCCTGAAAGGGGTCATTTGGGAAGCTGGAGTCTGCTGACCCCATCTCCAGGCCCAACATGGAACAGACAGGGCTGGGGTGACTGAGAGACTCACAGGAAGGTCTAGTGGCCATTTCCACCCATAGGGGAGGACGGTTTGGAATTCCATCCTAAAATTAATGCTGGAAGCACATCTTAGCCATGAAACAGGAGGGGGTGCAGGAGGGCTGTTAGCCCCCATGGGGAGGGAACAGAAACAGGGCAGGAAGGACATTGCTTGATCAGAGTGGATGGGGTGTGGGGAGCCGAAGATCTCGCCTGTGTTCTAACTCCCAGGATGAGCCTGGGGCACACTGGAGCGGTCCTTGTCTGAAAGCTAGGGAAGCATCATGGGCAGCCTCTGAGAGCCTCAGGCCTGCCTGTCCCCAGGTCACCAGCAAGATCTAATTTGCAGTGGAGGCTGGTCATGGGGCTGATGGCAATTTCCCTTCAGCCTTTGAAGTCCCTGACATTCTAATAATCTCCTGCAGAACTGGGCTGCAGCTGCTCTTCTTGCAGAAAGATGGGAGGCAGTTTGAGGAGGGACCTGCCCCTCCAGTCAAGGGCCAAAGCCCCTCCTCCTTTAGAGCCCCTGCAGCACAGTGGCCCGAGCCCACAGAGGGCTGCCAGGAGAGCAGAAGAAGAGGGGCTGGCCTGGGAGTGGGCAGTATGCCATGTGGAGGGCACCCTGGCAGGCTCAGAGGGCCTCTGATGTCAGCCAGTCCCAGGGGACAGGCCCAGGGGCTCATCACAGACGCACCAGCCAGACACCAATGCGTGAACTGACAATGAGAATGTCACCGCCACCAGGGGGCCTTTCCCCCTCTCTGCAGCTGCCGAGTTCTCTCCCTGGCGGGGCATTGCCACAGGAAGCCAGAGGACCACTGGGAGGTTCTGGGCGACACTGACCCAGTGCAAAGGGCAATAGTTGGCCAAACTCCATGATCCTTGTCCTGGAGCTATGCCCCCCTGATGCCCCCTCTCAGGCTTTCTTCACATACTTCCTTCAGCTCCATTCCACGAACCCACCTAGATGGCAGGGTGTGACAAAGACTATGTCTGCGCACGGGCCTGCCACTCATGGCGTGTCTGTCACATCAGCTTTCTTGGGAGCGACCCATTCCTTGAGGCCCCCTCTCAGAGAGTCACTCAGTACGCATGAGGGTGTGGCCACAGCCTGCCCTGCCAGCCACACGACTAAGGCCCACCTGGCAGTGCTGGGCGCATCTCCTCAGCTGCACTCACAAAGGGCTCTCTTCCAAGTTCAGGGTGGGATGCAGGCCACTGGTCACCACCACTTGCCCAGCAGGCAGGCTGAGCCCAGTTAGGCGGCAGCACCAACTGGTGAGGAGGAATGCCTCTGAGAACATCCGGTCATGAACCCTCACCCAAACAGACTTCAAGCACCAGGGCAATCAACCTCACTGCAACAGCATGCCAGAGGTGGAGCCAGGGACAGGGGCAGGGGTGGGGGCGAGGGCAGCGGGGTGGGGCACACAACCCCAGGGGGTTTCACATCTTTCTGCTCTGCCTTTCTCACTGTCAGCTTCTGGGGCTGCCCGCTGGCCTTTTTGGCAGACATCCCACCCACAACCCTACCCCTCACCCCACAGTGGCCATGGGGGTACCAGAGAGTGAGAGCCACTGGCTTAGGCATTAACCCCTCTACTGGGACACACCCTGCCTTCCTCAGACTCTGCCCTGAGCTCAGCCATGCGCTTCGGGCAAGCGGAGGCCTGGAAGGGCACTGCCCAGCAACGAGGTCCTATGACTGCCACTGCATGCCCTCTTTACTTTCCTCCCGGGGCCTCCCAGACCCCTAACTCTGGGTACTAGCACTCAGTCCTGCCTAAACAGCAACTTTTCCAGGGCAAGGGAGACTCAGTGCAGAACCAAATTCCACACAGCCCCTGGCTGCACCCACTCTGGACCCCATCCCTCCTCCCTGGGTCCACCCCGGGCTGGACTCTCCCATCTGCCCCTGCTACCCTAGAGAGACGCGTTCAAACAGTGGCATCAGGAGATTCAAGACAGCTTTTCAGGAGAGTTTCATTTTGAAAGAGCACCCTGCTGAAGAAAATAAAACCCTTCTTCAGGTTTTAGTAGACTGTGGTGGTGGTGGTGGCATTTTCAACTCGATTATTGCTGGGACATATGAAAGGCCTACGTTAGCTTGTTGCTATTGTAACCTGGCCAGCATGCTGAATTACTTCATTAATTTTAATCATTTGCCAAATAATTTTCTTGGGTTATCCAGGTAGAAGGTTGTACTATCTGCTAATAAAACCGTTTTCTTGCTTTCCAGTATCTATGCATTTTTGTCTCCTTTTTGGGTGAAAGGAATATCTATTTTAAAAGGTATCAATGAGCATAGAGTAGAACAGTCTCTTCTTCTTATCCCCCAGTCACCCAGACCCTTTCCCTGGGAAAAGGCACTGTGATCAGTTTCTTGTGAGCCCATCCGGAACTAAAAAAGAGCCCAATAACCGAGACAATCCTAAGCAAAAAGAACAAAGCTGGAGGCATCACATCACCTGACTTCAAACTATACTACAAGGCTACAGTAACCAAAACAGCATGGTGTGCTTTTCTCCCAATACTTTGATGTTAGGTTGTTAGGTGAATAAAAGTTCATAACTGTTATATCATGAAATATTTTCTTTTTTCCTTTTAATTTTATTTGGCCTTGAGTTCCATTTTTATGACATTATTAGACTTGTTTCCTTTTTTGTTAGCATATATTTGATGTATCTTTTTTCCGTCATTTTGTTTTCAATTTTTCTTTCATTTTTCCTTTGAGTCTGAGAAACAGCATGTAGCTGCATTTTGTGGATTTCTTTTCCTCCTGATTTGTTGTTTTTCATGGGACAATTTCAACCATTCACATTTTTTGTGATTACTGACATGTCAAAGCTTGTTTCTGCTGTAATTGTTTTATGTGTATTAATATATGTATCACGCTTTCTACTTTTCCCCAGTTTTCCTTTTTTATCAATTGACCAGCTCTTCTTGATTTAATTTCTGATGAAGTACTTACCTTTAAATTTTAAGTCCAACATCTGCTCGTTATTTTATTTGCCCTTCATAGCCTATATAAGTATAGTGCCCCTTGTCATCACGCTCAGCAAAGCACAAACCTTAGCCCACTTGAATTTCCTTCCTCTCCTGCTCCCCCACCTGCAATGTTAATACCATTTAAGCTTTTAATTCCAGTTTCATTATTACTTATTTAGACTTGGCAGCAAATTCTACTAATTCTTATACTCACCACCGCTTCTTGAATCCTGTAGCTTTCTCTTGGATTTATTTTCATTGCGTTAAGTGCATCCTCCTACAGGTAAGATGGAAGGTGACTCATTTTCTCATCTGCGGATGTCTGAAATCTGCTTTACATATTTTACCTTCACACTTGAATGATAGCTCTGGCTGATTCAAACATTTGTCCCTTAGATCTCTAAAAATATTTTCCCTGGGTCTCTGAAGATCTTCCAACATGCAGTGTTGTAGTTAAATCTAATATTAGTCTGCTTTCTCTTATGAGTAATCTGTTTTCCTTCATGTTCTAAGTTTCAGCCCAGCCTGTCTATCATTTTCTGTTCTGCTTGTCATGAAGTGGGCCCTTTCAGGATGAGGACTTTCATCTTTTGCAGACTTGAGAAATTTCCTTCTGTATTAGTCTTAGTGTTCCCCCACATCCAACCTCTCTAGTTCCTCTTTCTGGAGCTTCTATTTAAAAGGTATTGACATTTCTGAATCTATCCTTCATATATCCTCACTTTTATTTTATGCTTTCTGTCTCTTCTTTTTGTGGGGCATTCTAAATGAAGTCCTCAATTTGATTTTCCAGTTCACCAATATGCTTTTTTTTTTTTTTTTTTTTTTTTTTTTTTTTTGAGATGGAGTCTCACTGTTGCCCAGGCTGGAGTGCAATGGCACAATCTCAGCTCACTGCAACCTCTGCCTCCCCCACTGCCAGGTTCAAGCGATTCTCCTGCCTCAGGCTCCTGAGTAGCTGGGATTACAGAGGCCTGCCACTGTGCCAGACTAATTTTTGTATTTTTAGTAGAGATGGGGTTTCACCATCTTGGCCAGGGTGGTCTTGAACTTCTGACCTTGTGATCCACCCGAATCGGCCTCTCAAAGTGCTGAGATTACAGGTGTGAGCCACTGTGCCCGGCCACTAATATGATATTACTGACCTACATCCAGTCTGATCATACTCCAAAAGCCCATTTTTGAGTATACTTTTGAGAGTCTTATTTTTTATTTTTGTCTCACACCGTTTCCTCTCACAGCCCTCCGGGAGTAACTGTGCTTCATCTGTGTGCTCCCCTCGCTGTTTCTCCGGGGGTCAGTCTGTTTCCTGTGCTCTGCACCCGATCATCGCAGTGCTCTTCCTCCGTGTTCAGGGGCTCTGGTGTGTGCTCGTCTTGTGTCTGAGATTCATTGTTTCCCAGTCTACGGATGATGCCTCTAGCCACCGTGTGGGAGAGATGACCGTGGGTGGGAACAAGCTGGTGGACGTGGTGTGCCCACATCTGAGGTCTGTTTGTCCAGAGCATCGCCTTGCCTCCCTAGGCTGGGTGCCCACACTGGCATGACGGAGGCAGAGATCCCTGACGCCTGCTGTTTGGCTAAGTGGGAAGGTGTGGTGGGAGGAGCAGGGAGCTGCCTGGCTTTGTGGTTCCTACTGCGACATCCTAATCTGTGACCCATGAGTCACCGCCACCCCCATCCACTGCCTTCAAGCTTGAAGTCCCTTCAAAACCACCCATGACAGCAGGTCTCCCTGTACATATTTTGGGCAGTGGTTTCTTCCTTTCAGCCCCACCAGCTTTCTTCTGTCAGAAATTCCTCACAACTTGAAACCCACCGAGGCCCCTTCTTGTTCCCTAGAACATTTTTGGATGATACGTATTTATCTTTTTCAGTATTTCTAAGAATTTGGGATGGGAATAAGTGGCTGGGCTTCAGTCTGCCATTTTTAGCTAATTTCTAAAGAGACTGTTCAAGTGCTCAGAGCAATCTTATGAGCTAGGTATTAGTAACAACTTTCATCTTACAGCTGAGGAGACAAGCTTAGAGGAAAAAAATACTACACTTTCTCGAGATTTCACAGCCGCAAAGAGCAGCACTGGGTCCTGAACCCAACTCTGTTCAACGCTAAGCCCACTGCCGTCCCATGTGGGTGAGTCGAATGCAAAGCTCTGCCCCTGTGATTATTCCAAGGCATCCAGATAAAGCCTCACAACCTCCAGGGCTTCTGTCTCTGGAGCACACTGGAGGACCACATAGCCTACCATGTCTCCCACCCATCCCAGCCTCTACTTCCATTCATTCATGCATGCGCTCATTAATGTAGTATACATGGAGCACAGCCCATGCTACAGACACTGCCAGAACAAAGTAAACATGCTCCCAGCTCTCGTGGAACCTCCTGCCTGCTGACGATCCCTCATGTTCCAGACGAAGACTCCAAAACCAGAAAGGAAAGGACTCGCCCAAGGTCACATAGTCAGTTAGAGGCACAGCTGCCGTCAGAACATAGAATCTCCTTACTCTCAGCCCAGTACTCCCCGATCCCTTTTTTTTTTCCTTTTTGAGACAGAGTCTGGCTCTGTCGCCCAGGCTGGAGTGCAAAGGCACAATCTCAGCTCACTGTAACTTCCACTTCTGGGGTTCAAGCAATTCTCCTGCCTTAGCCTCCTGAGTAACTGGGATTACGGCCTCCCGAGTATAAACTACACTGAGCCCAGCTAAATTTTTTTTTTTTGTATTTTTAGTAGAGGCGGGGTTTCACCATCTTGTCCAGGCTGGTCTTGAACTCCTGACCTCATGATCCACCCGCCTCACCCTCCCAAAGTGCTGGGATTACTGGCGTGAGCCACCACACCTGACCATCTTTTTATTTTTTTAAATAGTTTATGTATAACTAATACATAATAACCATACATGTTTATGGGGTACAGTGTGATGCTTCAATACATATATACATTGTATCATGATCAAGTCAGGGCAATTACCACATCCATCACTTTAAACATTTATCATTTCTTTGTGGTGATAACATTCATCCCCTATCTTTTTTAAATAAGTAATACATGAACATTGTTGAAAAATTAGAAAATACAGGTATAAAAGAAGGGGTAAAAAATCACCCATAACCCCATCTTGCAAAGGTCCAGGATTAACATTTTAGCATTTATCTTTCTAGACATCTTTCTATGCATACATGTATTTTTTTCTCCTACCAATATTTTCAAGGTCTTAGATTTGTTTTGTCTTACAAAAATACAATTACAGTGTATATACATGATTTCTCTTTAAGACATACTGGGCAACTTATACATATTTTCATAAAATATTTTGTTTCATTCTCATTTATATGAAATCTATCCCTGTATCATATTTGTCTTGATAAAATGATTCACACAGAAAATTTATGAATTTCAACTACATTAATAAAGATGAATGACACCATTTTAGTAAAAAAGAAATAAATGACGTATGATATAAGGTAATTTACTGAGTATTACAACCAGACTCACAACTAGATGTTTTCTGTAGCAAAAACTACATGGTTTAGGAAATTGGTCTCAGGAGTTTAGAATATATCCCCACTATGACTTGAGTCCCTGTACCTATATTATTTATAAGCACATATCTATCTTTTTATAAGGCATACTGTGAAAAATGTTCCCATGTCAACAAATACTGCTACATCATTCTTAATCATTGTACAATACCCCCTCTGTGTGGTTGTATTACACATCAATACCCTATTGTTGGAAATCAAGGCTGATTTCCAATTTTACACATTTACAAATCAACCCTTCAGTTACTATTCTCGTGTCTCATAATACTAATCTTCAGCTAGCTTTGCCACCTGCACGATTCTTTACCTCTTTATGTCTCAGAGTCCCCATCTGCAGAACAGGATTAAGTGGCCCAGACTGCACGCCATGTTTGTCATTATTGAAGGAGCTGCTGGCTCCAGCTGCTGTGTGACGGTGACGATCATGAGTTCCCACTTTATATCCTAGGAGTCCTAACCTAGTATAAAAGATTAAAAATGAGAGCCCCTGGTCCACCTCAAACATTCTCCAAAGGATTAGCTTGAGTCCAGGACTAAGGGGATGTCACATATAGCCAGCTCCAGTGTCAGGGCACTTGAGGGTCACCAGCTTTCCGCAGCCACCATCCTTCTGCTCCTCCAAAAGTCCTCTCACCTCTGTGGAGCACCCGTGGACTGGTGAATTTCCAGGAGTGCGCAGTCTAGGCTGGTGGAGAGAGAGGGTCAGTCGGACCCCTCAGCTCTGGAATAAAGAGGAGTGGCCAGAACCAGGATCTTCCGAGAGCTAGTTCTCCTGCCTTAAGCCTTGCTGACCAGGAATTCTACACAGTACACACAGCACAGCCTATTGGCTGCTCTCAAAGAACCCAAATCAAGACCAATTCACACGCCAGGCACAGTGGCCCACATCTGTAATCCCAGCACTGGGAGACTGAGGTGGGAGGACTGCTTGAGTTTGCCCAGTCTGAGGTCAACCTGGGCAACATAGTGAGACCCCAAGTCTACGAAAACAAAATAAAATTACCCAGTATAGTGGTGCTGCCTGTTGTCTTAATTACTCAAGAGGCTGGGGTAGGAGGATCACTTGAGCCCAGGAGGCTGAGGTTACAGTGAGCCACGATCATGCCACTGCATTCCAGCCTGGGTCACACAGTAAGCCTGTCTCAAAAAGAAAAAAAAAAACTCACAGAGGAGCTGAACATCAGAGCACATCCCTAATTTAAAGAAAAAGGCCCTTTTCTTTTCCCACTTTTATTGCTTTCACTTCCTGTTCCCCTTCAGTGTGGAAAGCAGGAGGGGCAGGAGAGAAAGTTCACAGGGAGACAGCGACTCGCAGGGAAAGCACTGGCGGCCGGGGGGGGCCCAGGGAAAGCACTGGCGGCCGGCCACAGCCTTCCCACAGGGCGGAGGAGAGACGCGGCTGACCCACACGTGTGGCCTCTAATTCTTCCTGAGAGCTCAATGCTGTCATTTCCATTTTAGAGAGCAGAAAGCTGTCCTAGAGGTCAACCACTAATATTAATAGCTAGTGTTTAAGGAATGCTGACCATTTACCAGAAAGCTGTTAGACACACACAGGTCATTCTCACTATGAGAACACAGACTATTGTCATTCCTGTTGTGCAGTTGATTTAACTGAGACACAGAGGGAGACTCTGGAGTCCGGTCTGTGGCCTCTTGACCACAGAATCATACTGTTTTCCAAAGCAAGCTTTGAAAGCAAAGAGCTACCGATTTCCTGGGCTCGCCCTCCCAGCCCTCTCTTCTGGGCCATCTACCCCAGGGCCCTCCTGGCTTCTGATGCAGAGGAAACTTTCTAAGGCTAAAGCTTCAGGGACCAATGCCTTCTTCTCCAAGGACTTTGAAGAAAAACTGGAAAGTGTGACAGCCCTAAAAATTCATCCATTCATCCATTTGTTCATTCATTCACATATTCAGCACAGACACACTGAGCATCTACCCGGGCTGAGCCAGACCCCGAGGCAGTGCTGGCAGCGAGAAGATGAGGCAGGCGCCCCCCTCTGATGAACAGTCCTTCAAGCCACAATCTCCATCCCTCGGGATACTGAAGGCATTGTTCCATTGCCTCCTATTGGCCAGTGTTGCCGTCTAATGTCACTCAAGTATGAAATTAAAAAAAATTCTTTCCAATTACATATATTACTTTTTCAAACAACTACTAAATTGTTGTTTGAAACTAACTACTTAAATGGAACTCTTAGGTGCTTCTTTGGGCTTAGGAAAAGCCATGGAAACGTTTCTGAAACACTAAAGTCACCGAGAACCAAGAAAGCTTGGGAAACTCTGCCCTAAGATAAATTCCTATCATCGTATTTGCTGCATCAGAGGAGAGGCAGGTTTGTCTTTTTGTATATACACATGAATCCAAACTGTCTTCCAGAAAAATTAAATTTAAATTTATAATCTAACAATCAGAGAGAAAGGTTAAAAGCAACATTGATGTAGCGCCTCCAAATAGCTGATTTCTTTCTTCCAGCAGAATTTCTTGTCACAAAGAAGCCAAAGACTTTCTTGTAATTACCATTTATTTCCATATATGCAAATCACAAATTTTTATTTTTTAAAATCTGTGGAGTTTTAGGGGGTTTTTGAAAAGCACTGGGAGGGTTTTTTGATGAGTAGGCATCAGCGTGCCAGCAATTGTTTCTCTCGGGATAAGGGATTTCCAGCAATTATTCCTTTTTTCTATAGCGCTTTCTGTATTACCTGAATTTTTACAATGTTCCTATTCAATCTTTTTTATTCAGAAGAAATAAAAAACCATATTGAGAGGGGAAAAAAAAAACCCTGAATATTTTGGATTACATTTGTACCCAACTTCCATTAATGAGAGCTTAGGACACGGTACTAAAATATCCACCTCCTGTCATCCTCCTTTTGAGAAATGAAACCCCTGGTCATAAAAATAGCCTTTGCTTGCAGTTAGAAGGGAGAGGATCAGAAAAAAAAGAAAAAGCAGAAGGAAAACTGCCTGTTAGCAAATCTAAATTCAGACGAACGTCTGTGGGGCTGAGAGATGGTGCTGGGCCAGACCCCGCTCCCCCAAGTTCCCAGGGCCTCTACAGGGCCAAGAGGGGCTGGGGACGTCATGCAAGGTGCTCATTTCAGAGGCGGCTGTGATTAATTCTGGAAGGCCCTGACATTCTAACTGAGTCATCCTGAGGTGGCCTGACTGGAACTAATCGGGCAAGCCCATTTCGAGCTGGCTGTCTTCTCAAGTGTCCCAACCCTCTGGGGTTCTGCCACCTCCTGGAATTGAAGGTCTTGTTCCTGTCAGCAAGTGCCATCTCACCAGCAAGGAGGGCCAGGGTCTCCCACCCAGAGTGTTAGGACCACCCAGAAACATGCAAAGAGGTTCCTGGCAGCCCTGCGTCCATGGGCAACTCAAAGATAGCCAGGATGATCACACCAGGAAAGCCAGCTCCAGTCTCTCCCATCACACCAGCAACGATAAAGCACCTACTGTATACAAACACCATGCAGCAACCATTCCCAAACCTATTTACTCATATTCTCTACGGAGCTTATTAAAAATAAAACTGCCTAGGACCAGCCCTGGGCAGGGGCCCGTGGGGGGGTTGTCAGGTAGGCCATGTCTGGGAGCCACCATTGTGCCGCACCCAAAGCTGAGTGGCATGCAGCCCCTGCCCTCAAGGTGCTGGCAGTCTGCTGTGAGCGGGGCTGTGATCCCAGGAAAGGGACCGTGCCGGCTGATGGTCTGGGCCATGTGTTCCTCTCCTAGGCACCATGAACACAGGGCTGCCAGCAGGGTGGTCTCCCGAGGAAACAGGGGCTGTCGTTACAGCAAAGAGGATGCTGAGCAGGCACAAGTAGTGACTGTCGTCCTCAGTCTGATCTCCCAGGAGTTTAACATCCCGAGCAGCGTCCGCTGCACAGAATCAAGGAAGTACCAGGCACCGACACCGTGGCCGCTGCACCGAGCCCCACTCGCATTCCTCCACGAGGCGTCCCTCTTGCAAGGGTTTGCGCTGGCCCTCCTCCAGGTAGTCTAACCCGCCTCCTGAGCTCAGCAATTGGTTCAGGTAGGGCCAATCAGAGCCCTCCCCAGAGATTTTCCTAACTGGGAGCCAGGAGGAAGCCCATTAAGCATCCAATATAACAGGAGGCAAAGCAGTTTTTACAGCCATCCCTATGGAAGAGAAGACACCATCCTTAGAGGAGCAGAGGCCACAGGGGGAAATGGCATGCTGGTAGCACTGAGTTCCTGGTTCCATCACCCTGCCTACTACCCAGGTTTAGTTTGGGTTTCTTCACTTGCAACCAAAGAGATGTAACTAATACTCATGTATATATCAGGTTATCCAAAAGAGAATGGGTAGGCTGGAGAGGAAATGCTGGGGCCAGAGCCCTTCCTCACAGCCCAACAGACCTGCTTCTCAAACAGCACTGACCAGTTCATCAGCCTAATTCAGGTTTAGTCAGTCAAAAAATTCAACCAGAGAGGTTCGTTTAAATCAAGGTATGCTTTCTGGAGGAGGGAAATCTGAGGCTGGATTTTGAAGGGAGAGACCACAATGCACTCCCAAGCAGTATTGCAGATGGGGGAGTTCTATTCCAGGAAAGGCTGTAAATACTCCTGACTTGCGAGAATATCTTCAGAGACACACATACTGTATTCTCGCTATTCTTAGTGGCATGCCACGCAGGAAGAGCCCAGGATCCCTGTGGCTGCACGTCCTGGGGGAAAGATGAGCTGGCCCCTCAGCTGTGCTGCCCTGCTTAGTTCCTGAGCTTAGCAAGTGGGCCTGGCTCAAATTGCAGCCAGGGATTAAAGCCGAGAGGCTCCAGGAAGCCTCTTCTGAGAGTGCCCGAGTTGGAAGTGTATCCAGCCGACAGGCCTCTTTAATTCCAAGGGTCTGGGCTGAGGCATCCTGACAGATCGGGGGACCCTGGCTGCCACGGGCTGCACAGCACTAGAAAGTTTACCCTCATCTTGACAACTTTGCCTTCTGGACTCACCTCTGTCCCAGCATGGGACATGCAGATTGACAGGGCCATCCACAGGGTCGGGGTTTTCTGGGGTTTCAAGTTATCTCCTAAAGATATTCACAGGTATTGTTTAACAGCTTTATTTAGACATCAGTCCCATACAATTCATCCATTTAAAGTGTACAATTCAACGGTGTTTAGTATATTCACACAACTGTAAAACTATCACCACAGTCCATTTCATAACATTTTCATCACTGTAAAAAGCAACCACCTCCCAATCACTCCATCCCCAATACCCCTCCCAATCGCTCCATCCCCTATAGCTACAGATCTATTTTTTGTCTCTATAGATGGCACTATTCTGGACATTGCATGTAAACTGAATCACATAGGATAGCTAGACTTTAAAAAGTAGATCATAACAAGTGTTGATGAGGAAGTGGATAAATTGAAGCCCGCTTACACTGTTGTGCAAATATAAAATGGTGCAGCCACTTTACAATGGCCTCACAGTTCCTCAATAAATTAGTCATTTTACCCAGCAATTTCACTCTTAGACATGCCCCCAAGAGAAGGGAAAACATGCCGAGACAAAAACCTTCACATGAACATTCATAGCAGCATTTTTATATTAGTCAAGAGGTGCTAACAACCCAATATCCATCAAAGGAAGAATGTATAAAGAAAATGTGATACAGTCATACAAGGAAGATTATTTCGCCATAAAAGTGCACTGATTCATACAGCAGCAACATGGATGAACCTTGAAAACATTATGTGTTCGTGATTTTTGTTATTATTCCCTTCCTTTTTCTTGCTTTTGGTTTGCTCTTGTTTTTCCAGTGTCTTATGATGGAAGATTAGGTTATTGATTTGAGATCTTTCTTGATTTTTAACATAGGTGTTTACAGCTATGAATTTCTTCCTAAGCACTGCTTTAGCTGCTTCCCATAAGTTTTGGTATACTGTATCTTTGTTTCATTCATCTCAAGATACTTCTAATGTATCTTGTAATTTCTTCTTTGAGCCATTGATTAAATAATCAGTCTCTATAGATTGCACTTATTTCTTATTGCTTATTTGAGTATATATAGTTAATTTCTATATATTTATGTATTTCTCAAATTCATTCGTTATTGATTTTAATTTTATTTTGTTTGGGGGAGTTAATATACTTTGTATTATTTAAAAGTATTTCAACATAGATTTCTAATTATTGCTTTATGCAGTTTTTAGATGAGATGCGGAAAAAAGTTACTAGCAATGTGCACTTATACTGTCTTTTATATTTACCTGTGTAGTTACTTTTACCAGTGCTCCTTATTTCTTCACATAGATTCAAGTTATTGTCTAGTGTTTCTTTTATTTTAGCTTGAGAGGCTCCCATTAATATCTTTTGCAGGGCAGCACTCCCAGTGATGAATTCCCCATGTTTATCTGGGAATAGCTTCATCTCCTCTTGTTTTTAAGGAATAGTTTTGCTGAATATCTAATTCTTGTTTAACAGGGTTTTTTTCTTTTACCATTTTGCATATATCGTCCTATCGCTTCCTAGTTTCCATGGTTTCTTATGATAAATCAGCTTTTAATTTTATGAGAATCCCTTGCAAACGATGAGTCATTTCTCTTCACCATTTTCAAGATTTTCCCTTTAACAATTTGATCATGATGTGTTTAGTTGTGGTTCACTATGAATTCTTCCTAAAATTGGTTAAGCACTTGGATGTATAGACAATTATTCATCAGATGTTGGAATTTTTCGCCCAGTATTTCTTAGATATTTTTCCTGCTCCTTTCCCTCTATCCCATTATGCATACATTGGTGTGCTTAGTGGTGCCCATAGGTCTTTGGAGCTTTGTTTATTTTTCTTCATTCTTTTTCTCTCTATGTTTCATAGATAATAGAGACTAGATAATCTCAATTGACCTGTATTCAAGTTCATTGATTTTTTTTCTCTGTCTGCTCAAATCTGCTGTTGAGGCCTTCTGATGGATTTTTCTTCTTCTTGTACTTTTTGACTCCAGAATTTCTATTTGGTTTTATATACATAAAACCAGGTATACATAATATATATATATATTATATATTATTTAAGACATTATTTATATATTATATAATATATCATTTATACATATATACTATATAAACAATATGTGTAATTTTATATGTAATATATAACAAAATACATATAAAATATATACATTGTATATATAATCCTTTGAACATATTTAAAGTAGCTGATTTAAAGTCTTTATCTAATAAGTCCAACATCTGGGCTTTCTCAGGGACAGTTTCTATTGATTGTTTTATTCCTGTGAATGGCCCATACTTTCTTATTTCTTTCCATGCTCCTATTTTTTGTTGAAAACTAGACATTTTAAATAATATATTATGGCAGCTCTGAAAATCAAATTTTCTCTCGAGCGGTTGGTGGTTTTTGCTGTTTTTTGTAGTTGTTTTCATTTTGTTTGTTTAGTGTTTTGGTTCTGTTTGTTTTTGAAATGCAGACTCCCTCTGTCACCCAGGCTGGCGTGGAGTGGAGTGGAGTGGCATGATCTCGGCTCACTGAAAACTCTACCTCCCAGGTTCAAGTGATTCTCCCACCTCAGCCTCCCGAGTAGCTGGAATTACGGGTGTGTACCACCACACCTGGGTAATTTTTGTATTTTTAGTAGAGATGGGGTTTTACCATGTTGGCAAGGCTAGTCTCGAACCCCTGACCACAGGTGATCCGGCGACCTCAACCTTCCAAAGTGCTGGGATTACAGACATAAGCCACTGTACCTGGCCTGTTTAGTGTATTTTTTAACTAATTCTGCATAGTCTATATTCTTTATTTTATGTAGCAGTGAAGTTTTTGCTCAGTTAGCCTAGTGATCAGTTAATGATTGGACAGAGATTTCCTTAAACATCTGAAATGAATAAGTCACCCAGTCTTTGCTGAAGGGCTCTGTGATATGTTAGGCGTTCCTGCAACACTCAGCCAGGCAGTTTACAATTCTGCCTTAGCCTTCACTTCCTGATTGCACAGAGTCTCAAAGTCGCCAGAGATGAGAGCTTAGGACCTTCTCAGGTCAACGCTGGGCATGCTATGCAAGAACATTACCTTCTTGAGTCCCAGAAATATTTCAGAGCTTTTCAATGCCCCCTGTAGACATCTTATTCTCCAACTTTTCCTTTTAAGCTTTTTGGTTCCAGTGTTATTTGCCCCAACTGTTATCTACTCCCTCAGGCATCCATGAAGTTAATCAATTGCCTGTAATTGTTTCTGACAAATACTCCCTGGAAAAGAGCTTTTCACACTGTGTAAGTTCAGAGTCAGGTCAAATACAGACAGTCCTTACAATGGGGATCTTCCAGAGAATCACCAGACAGGTCAAATAATGATGGCTCTCTGGTCATGGGCTTTGAAAGAGCTCTAAGCCAATTATTTTATCTTAGGTGGCTGCCAACCTGCTAATGTTCATTGTTAGTGTAGGCTATAATTTTTCAAGGTTACCATGGGGGATGGGACTAGGATAAATTAAAATATCACAAAACTCTTTATTCTTACCAAGATTCTGCCACTTTTCTTGAATAAGCACTACTCAGATTGTTGCAATTTGTTTAATTTCCCAGTTCAAAGAAAAATTGACTCGGATAATTTTTGTCAATGTTCTCATTGCATTTATGGAGAGATTCTTCAGAGGCCCTAACTCTGCCACATTTTTTTTTAAAGAGAGTCTCACTCTTGTCAGGCTAGAGCGCAGTGGTGGAATTATGGCTCACTGAAGCTTGACCTCCCCAACTCAAGCAATCCTCCTGCCTCAGCCTCCTGAGTACCTGAGACTACAGGTATGCACTACTATGCCTAGTTAATTTTTTTTTTTAACCAGAAAAATAGTAACACCTACCAGAGACAGGGTCTCACTATATTGCCCAGGCTGGTCTCCAACTCTTAGGATCAAGTGATTCTTCTGGCTTGGCCTCTCAAAGTGCTGAGATTATAGGCATGAACCACTGTGCCCAGCCCTAACTCTGCCACTTTCATCAACATCCACTTTATATTTTGCATTCTACTCCACAACATATCCAAGCATATTCATATAAACTAATCTGGTTTACATTATTTAGCATGCAATGAAATCAACTCTCTAGAAAGATAACACTGAATCTATTCTGGGGCTTCGCACTCCCAGCATACTCCCAAGTAGTTCAGCTGATTATAACTTTCTAATTATGTGTTGTCTTCTCCACATCCTGTATCTCCCTGGGTGCGGGAACAAGTGGCCTTCGTTTCTGTCAACTGTGGCTGGCACAGAACTGAGGAAATAGGGTGGGTGTAAATGTGGAATCGAAACGAATGGCCCATGTTCTTATTTGTCTAAATGCCCCAACACTGAGCGGGACAGGCTAATAACACCTGGGGAAAATGCCTGGATAACGTCACTAGACTGAGTTGAATACTCATTTCTGAGCTCTGATACAAACCTCAGTCATTCCTAAACAGTGTATTTTCTGCCGTAGGCTGTAAGAAATTTCCAAATGGGAATCGCCATCTTGAAATTCTGAATTAGAAGGCTCAGATGCTAAGAGAGACATTGCTTTCCAAATGAATAGAAAGTAGACTAGAGAATGGCTGTTTCCAAGGACATTTCCTTCACAGATTTTTACAGTTTTTTTTTTCTCTGAACTCAAACAGTAGTTGCTGAAAAGAACAATATGAATAGTGACTGTCAATGGCATGCCACAGTCCCACCAAGGCACATATAAATGTTTGTATCAGATTATGAAGTCAACCAGTCGCGGTGACTCACACCTGTAATCCCAGGACTTCGGGTGGCTGAGGTGCGCTGATCACCTGAGATCAAGAGTTTGAGATCAGCCTGACCAACATGGTAAAACCCCACCTCTACTAAAAATACAAAATTAGCTGGGCGTGGTGGCACGTGCCTGTAATTCCAGCTACTTGGGAGGCTGAGGCAAGGGAATCACTTGAACTCAGGAGGCAGAGGTTATAGTGAGCCGAGATCATGCCATTGCACTCCAGCCTGGGCAACAAGTAAAATCCCATCTCAGAAAAAAAAAAAAAAAAGCCAAGATTATAAAGTCGCTGAGCATGGTGGTTCACGCCTGTAATCCCAGCACTTTGTGAGGCCAAGGCGGGCAGATCACCTGAGGTCAGGAGTTTGAGACCAGCCTGGCCAACATGGTGAAACCCCATCTCTACTAAAAATACAAAAATTAGTCAGACATGCTGGTGGGTGCTGTAATCCCCACTACACGGAGGCTGAGGCTGGAGAATCACTTGAACCCCAGAGGCAGAGGCTGCAGTGAGCCGAGATTATGCCATTGCAACAAGATCACTCCAGCCTGGGCGACAAGAGCAAAATTTCTGTCTCAAAAAAAAAAAAAAGATTATAAAGTCAGCAATAAGTGATCTTTTATGTTCAGCTTTGATGCTGTTGTTGAACACACACACACACACACACACACACACACACACACACACACACACATATAAAGAGAGCGAGAGAAAGAAAGACAGTTCTTTTGCCAGTTATTTCAAATGCATGTGTGGTCATTACTTGTGATTAAGACACCACAGTTTCTTGGCCACTGTAATGGACATTTGATATTTAGAGAGCACCCAGTCAAGGAAGTGCTCTTCCTATCTACCTGGTGGGAGTCTTGCTTTACTTGGTGAGAGCCAGGCTTTGCCTCTCGCTATGTGGCTGGAGGAAACCAGCACTCTCCCTCCTCATGCCCTGGTAGCCAGAGGAGGTCGCATGACTCAGGCTTGGCTGGCCGGGTGTTTCTGCCACAGTCAGAAACAGAGCTGGTGAGATCGTCTATCCCAGCAGAGGTGCTGAGGATCCAGAGGGGTACAGGGGATGTTAACTGGAAATGGAGCCAGTGGACCAGCTCCCTCGGGATGGCCTCTGGGATAGGGCCCGCGCAGCGCTCAGGCCCATGGGCCACCTGGGTTCTGTACACATTACTCACTGTCTCCCCAGCTCATCCCTGCACGCCCCTTCCCCGCCCGGTACTCTCCAAACTAACCCAGCTCTCTTCAGGCAACCAGGGTCAGGTATGACTGCATTCCTTCCTCAGGCTTCTGACCATTGCCTATTTTTGTTATGAACAGTCTGAGGACTAAGAGCCTGCTGGTGTAGGATTTGTGATCCTGAGTTTAAGCGAGAGTGGAATTTCAAGGCTTTGGAGAAGGTGGGCTCACTGTAAGTTTCTGTTATGCCCACCAAGTGCACACGTGGGGCCTCTGGATTCCAGAAGCTTTTTCAGAGTCCCCCACTACTGCGTGGCCAGCCCCTGTTTGTACTGATACCTTACATCCTCCTCCCCAGCTCAGATCTCAGAGCCTTGCCTTGAAGCATCCTGGAAATCCTAACCTACTTGATGATCGCCGTTCTGCTGAGGGACCCTGGGGTCTCAGTGGGGAGCCCGGCATAGGGCAGGCCTGGGTGCAGCTCTGTAGGCTGGTCGTGAGGTTCTCCAGAGGCAAAAGAAGCTGATGGCAAGTGGGCAGGGAGGCCAAGGAGCTGAGTCCTGGGGGCCTCACTAGGAACCTGGAGGAGCTTCCAGTGGCTTTTCCTGTGGGTGGAAGTCAGGAGAGAGACACTCCCAGAAAGAGAGGCCTGGCGAACGCAGCTGTCAGCAAGGTCCCAGGTAAAGGGTGCACCCCTCTGCATATTTCATTTTCGTATTTCCAAATAGGAGCTTTTCTCTTTCACTGTAGTTCTTTTGTTTTAATAGGAAGTACAACAAACAGTCCTCCTACTCCATGCCAAGAAATTCTGTAACCCCTTGTCCAGTCACTACTGTGACTGAATCCAAATACCTAAGAAACACTGCCAGGAAGACCGAGGGCTGCACCAGATACCTTCAGCACTCAGGAGTTAGGGATTAGAGGCCTCGAGAAGACAGGGGATCGAACAGTCTGCATGACAAACCCTAGAAATCTCATATGAAACCCCAACAGAGAGAAACAACGGAAAGAGCAGCAAGACACATATATTTGATGAGTTCCACATGAATTTATTTTACAAGTTCAATTTGTAATGTTGTCGTGATGAGGGGGGTGGGACCCTGGAGGCCCTCAATGGGGAGCTCAACCGTGCGAACACCTGACCACAGAAACTGCAATAAGAAAGCAGCTGGTTTAAGCTGCAGAGTCCTGGGTTAATTTGTTATTAACTCACAGAGGTATCCTCTGTTGTGGTCTTCACCCAAAAGGTATTTTCTTTCTAATTTCTTCCATTGCCAAATGAATATAGGCGCTTTAAAAGCATTTTAAAAGGAAGGAAAAATTAGAATCACCAATTTAGTCACCATTCAAATGTCATTGTGTTAATAATTTGATCTGTTTCTTATTTTTTCCTCTAATGAGGGTTTTTTCGGTTTTTGCCAAAGTTGTGGTCAGTCATTCTGTGTATGTACCTTTTTTTCTGTTTTGTTTGTACTTAACGTTTTTGGGGTCTTAATGCTTCTTAATTTTACCCTGAATGTGCACTGAGACAGACTCCTCCCCAGTGACCTTACAGTAAATCATAAGCCTGGGGCCCCTCCTTGCTCCAGTCCATGCATGTGGGCGAGGCAGTGAGAGCCAAATGGAAACTCTCCACCAGCAGCCAGACACTCCTTAGGGGAGGACTAAGTGTAACAGGCTGTGGCCAGTTACACCCAGGACAGGCACTGGGGGCCCCCTCTCCTGAAAGAAGGGAAGAGACATGCTTGCTTTTTGGAGACTCTACGGCTAGAATCCTGAATTCTTTTTTTTTTTTTTTGAGACGGAGTTTTGCTCTTGTTACCCAGGCTGGAGTGCAATGGCGCGATCTCGGCTCACCGAAATCTCTGCCTCCTGGGTTCAAGCAATTCTCCTGCCTAAGCCTCCCGAGTAGCTGGGACTACAGGCGTGCGCAACCATGCACAGCTAATTTTTGTATTTTTAGTAGAGACAGGGTTTCACCATGATGACCAGGACGGTCTCGATCTCTTGACCTCTTGATCCACGCATCTCAGCCTCCCAAAGTGCTGGGATTATAGGCGTGAGCCACCGCGCCTGGCCCTGAATCCTGAATTCTTACTCTGCTCTTTGGAATGTACAGACATTTCTCTAGTGACCAACTAACCTAGACTTAGTTTTCCCCTTGATATGCAAACACATAACTCCAGAGTTAGGTAAACCTCTCTAGAGTTCTACACTCTCTTTATAATTGTAAATCAACTTTTAAGGCTTGATCGTAGGCAAGTGTTACGGACTGTAAATCTGCGTCCCCGCCCCCCGCCAAATTCATATGTTGAAGCCGTAAACCCCAGTGTGATGGTAGTAGGACATGAGGGCTGTACAAGGTGATTGGGATTAGATGAGGTTGTGAGGGTGGGACCTTCATGATGGGTTTAGTGTCCTTATAAAAGAGACACCAAAGAGCCTGCTTGCTCTCTCTCTTTACCATGCAAGGGACACAGTGAGAAGGCAGCTATCTGCAGGCCGGCAGGGCAGCCCTCACCTGAAGCTGCCAGTGTCTTGAACTTGGACTTCCCAGCCTCCAGAACTTCGAGAAATGAGTTCCTATTGTTTAAGCCACCCAGTCTATGGTATTTTCTTATGGCAGCCTAAATGAAAACACCCAGGATTCCAAGTTTCAGCAGACTTTGCTCAGCGACCTGGCAGAAACACAAAAATACTTTGTATACCCCACAGCATTATAAAATAATGCTTTTTTTCTTACAGACCCCTAGTGCTGTTGAGGAACTTGGTCTTCAAGATTTTGAATGCCTTTTTGGAATTGAGCACAGAAAGAGAAACATAATCACTGAAAGTACTTTTCGGGTTTCAAATACAGTTCTGGCTTGATAATCTGTATATACAGGCTACAATTAAATACCGCTTTTTCAAAAACTTTCCAAACACATGTGGAGTATATGGCTCTGCCTTCCACCTGGCTCTCAAAATGTCATCTCTGGTTTTCCTACTGAATAGTCAATATTAAAGAATAAATAAACTGGCCAGGCACAGTGGCTCGGTCTTACAGGACTTTGGGAGGCTGAGGCAGGAGGATCACTTGAGCTCAGGAGTTTGAGATCAGCCTAGGTAATATGATAAAACCCCATCTCTACAAAAAATACAAAAGTTAGCAGGGCGTGGTGGCATGTGCCTGCGGTCCCAGCTGTTCAGGAGGCTGAGGTGGGAGGGTCACTTGAGCCCAGGGAGGTCGAGGCTGCGGTAAGCCCTGATCACACGACTGTACTCCAGCCTGAATGACAGAGTGAGACCCTATCTCAAATAAATAAATAAATAAATAAGCAAACAAAGACCAGAAAACCAGGATCTCTGCCTAGTAGAAGCTCCCGGGGGGATTTTAGACAAGAGCCCACGATGCTCTCTGGAGGGCAAAGGATACTTGCACACGCCAAAATCGAAAGTGCCGCCAGAAGCCAGGACAGACTTGTCCTCCTTACCCTTCCGCCTCTTCACAGCCACAGAAACCCTCCGGGAGAGAGGCTCGCAGACTGACGGCCACAGCCTCTAGCACTGTCCCTGGACAGAGAGTGCCCAGGGCTGGAGGACAGTGAGGTTGAGCAGGGTCAGCCACATCTAGGGTAAGTCAAGGGCACACACTTGGAATCCTTTTGTCCTGTTCAGAGGCACAGCAGTGACCTGCAAGGCCAAAGATGACCTTTCCAGAGTAAGCGGAACAAGGAGACTCCCCGTGGAGGGCCAGAGGGCTGCATTAAAGGGGACCTTTGCCTCCTAACCTTACCCAGCATGACTCCAAAACTGCAGCAGAGCAAGGGCACATACCCCGGTGGCCCAATTCCTTCCCAGTTCAGGAGTCTGTTCCCCTCCCACAGTTCCAACAGCACCCACACGTGCCAGCCTTTAGTCCCCTCCAGGGGACTAGCCCACGTCTTCTCTTGCCCTTCCCAGTCCGTTCTGTGGGAGGGCCCGGGAGGTTGCTCAGCAGCGTAGCCTGGGCCTGCAGTGCAAGGTCAAGATGGCCCCTCTGGATTGTTTTAAGCAGAAACCATGGGAGGGGAAAGAGATGCCTGTGGACTTCTGTCCTGCAGTGAGGACTCCTTTCTGCTCTTGGCCTGACAATCAAATTCATGCTAGGCAGTTCCCTCATGGTAAGATTTAAAATATTTTAAAGATTTTTAAAGTACCAGTGTCTGGCCACTGCCCCAATGCAATCAACCTCCAGGGAGAAGCCCCGAGCTCTTTTTTTTTTTTTTGAGACAGAGTCTTGCTTTGTCACCCAGGCTGGAGTGCAATGGCGCCATCTCGGCTCACTGCAACATCTGCCTCCTGTTTCAGGCAATTCTCGTGCCTCAGCTTCCAAGTACCCAGGATTACAGGTGCATACGACAACACTCAGCTAATTTTTTTGTATTTTTGGTAGAGACGGAGTTTCACCATGTTGGCCAGGCTGGTCTTGATCTCCTGAGCTCAAGGGATCCGCCCACCTCGGCCTCCCAAAGTGCTGGGATTACAGGCATGAGCCACCACACCTGGCCCCAAGAGCTCTTAACATTAACTTCCCAACCACAAGCGCCTCTATCTGGCCCTATTGCCTAAATTTACATCACAGAGATGCCAACCCTTCAGCCAGCAAGTGGGTGGTGAACTTCTGCTGGGCGCCCAGTCCGTGGGGACTTAGGGACCATGGGAGGAAGAGGCTAAAAGAATGCACCGGTCCCCGGCTTTGAGATGCCTTCACACCACCCAAGGCAGCGGCATCCAACTGTGGTGTGATACTTCACCACTCACTCGCAGTATTTTTTTAAGTGGCAATTTCTCATGGGATTGTCCTTGAGGAAGCAGTACAAAGTATTAATTGTGTTAGGTCTCATCCCTTCAGTTACGGCCTTTTTTATATCCCTGAGTGAGAAAATGGGAAGTTGGCGTGCAAAGCTTCCATTGCACACCGACTATGACAGTAGTCTAGAGGAGAGCCCCTGTGGAATTGCCAGAGCTTCCAGTGATCGGGACACTTCTTCTTTCATGAAATACTCTCTTTACTTGAAAGAGTAAAATCCCATTTTACCTGGGAGAATGACTGGCAAACAAGCGATGATTATTCAGACTGGGATATTTGACAGATATTTCTTTGAAAATGAACAAAGTAAGCCTTTCATTTCAAACGAAACAGTGACAGGCTTTGCTGCCAATGATAAAATTTGGGCATTCAAGCAAAAATTAGAACTTTGCAAAACTTGTATGCACCATCCTGTGTTTGACAGCTTCTGAATCATTGAAGAGTTTTCCAGTGTGATGGGCAGCAGCGTTATCAAGTTTGATTTTGTGATATTGTAGATTGGAAGGTGTTGAAAGTGGGGGAAACTGCATGACTCAGGGAACCAGTGTCTTCCCAACGATTGGTGCATGACCTTACAAAACAAGTATAAGTAAAGGAGCCACACAAAGTGCGAATTAGACCAGTGATTTAAGAACGGGATACATTGTTTCAGATTCCTCACTGAAATGAGTCTTTAAGAAACTACCACTCATCATGTTTTTGTGCCAGAACAAAGACACACATCTACAACTATGTGAAAGAAAATGCACCTCTCTGTTCCAGCTACAAATCTCTTCATATGCTTCAGTCAAAACAGTCTATCACAACATGTCGAGTGTGGGGGCAGAGATGAGACTGCAGCTATCCTCCACGAAGCCAGAATTTTTTTTTTCTTTTGAGACAGAGTCTTGCTTTGTCGCCCAGGCTGGAGTGCAGTGGCACCATCTCACTCAGCTCAGTGCAACCTCTGCCTCCTGGGTTCAAGGGGTTCTCCTGCCTCAGCCACCCAAGTAGCTGGGATTACAGGCACCCACCATCACACCCGGCTAATTTTTGTATTTTTAGTAGAGACAGGGTTTGACCATGTTGGCCAGGCTGATTTCGAACTCCTGACCTCAGGTGATCCACTCACCTCAACCTCTCAAAGTGCTGGGATTACAGGTGTAGGCCACTGTGCCTGCTTGAAGCCAGATATTAAAGAAACTTGCAGAAATGTAAAACAATGCTGGTTGGCTCACTAAATTTATTTTTGAAATCTATAGTTATTTTTTATAAAAATGTTAATTATGTTTACATGCAATGACTTTATTATTTACATGAATTAATAAATATATATGTAAAACTATCTCAATTTCAAACAGGAAAAGTACTGATACATGTAACCCACAGAAACAAAACCTTCTTGGAGTCTTTAGTCATTCTGAAGCCTGGAAAGGGGTCCTGAGACGAAAAGTTTGGGACCAGTAGCTTTCATGTGAACCTGAATCTGTTGGGCTAGAAGTTAGACCTCAAGCTGAGCCCTTGCAAATGTCTCTGAAGCGCTATGGGCACATTCATTTATTCATTCATTCGTTCATCCCATAGCTGCGTGTTGGGTGCCAAATGTTACACATCCAAACATGACTCGACATGGTGGGGGCTCAAGGCCTGGGACGCGGCAGTGATGGTGAATTTTAGGTGTCAACTTGACTGGACCACGGGATGCTCAGATTAACCATTGTTTCCAGGTGTATCTGCCAGGGTGTTTCTGGATGTGATTAGCATTAAAATTGGTGAACTTGGTAAGCAGAAAGCCCTCCCCAATGGGTTGGGCTTCATCCAAGTCCTTGAGGGTCTGAATAGAACAAAAGGCAGAAGAAGGAGGAAATCACCGCTTTTTTTCTGCCTGACTGCTTGAGCTGGGACGTCCTATCTTCTCCTGTCCTCAGACTGGGTTTACGCCCTCAGTTCCCTCGTTCTCAGGCCTTTGAACTTGGACAGAACTACACCATCAAACTTTCCTGGGTCTGCAACTTTCAGACGGCGGATCATGGGACTTCTCATCTGCCATGATTGCATGAGCCAATTTTCATAATCAATCTCCAGATAGGTAGGTAAGTAGGTAGACAGATAGACAGATAGAGATAGACTTATGTAAGTAGGTAGGTATAAGCTTATCTGTCTGTCTATCCCGTTGGTCTATTTCTTTGCAGTACCTGACTTACACAGGAACACAGACCCACAGAGAGCAAACGGTAATGTTACATTTGAGACACTGAAGACAGACAGTCCTCAGGTCTCCCCCTTATTTGGGGCTCCTCACTGTTGAAGATCCCACTGACTCTGAGGATTTGGGGGAATTGTTTTAAGGGCTTAGAGGTGGAAGACTAGAAACAGCTCTGAAGAGCAGAGAGGGGCTAGGAAATTGGAGTCTACAGACTCCACGTTTACCCCCACAGAGGTGGGTGGATTGTTCATGTTACTGTCACGTTGCTAGAAAAACCAACGAGGGAGAGAATTCTTTGTATTATCTACCTCTACTTTCAATCAGGTGTTTTCCTGGAAGCTGTGGGGCAAGCAGTCATTTTTACCTTAGTGAGACATGCTTAAGTAAATTCTTCACCGCTTTTTCTCTCTGAGACCTGCTCCAGTGGAGGAGAAAGTCTTTCACTGCATGGACACGTGGACAGAAGGGGCAGAGTGCAAGGCTTAAAGCCTGTGACTTCCTAGAGGAGAGCAGCTGTGATGGGGATGGCACAGGTCAAGTTTGAAGCAGCTTAGAATATGAAGGCTGGAGAGTAAAATCACTCAATGAAACGAATGTTTTTAAATTTTCTATTTTAATTTTTACTATGGTAACTATCTAGACATATAACCCCCATAAGCTAAAGTTTTTTTGGGTATTTTATAATTTTTAGAAGTGTAACGAGCTCCCAGTACCTTTAGGCCTCTTTCTGGCACTGGGATTACTCAGCAGCTTCACCTGGCGCATCTACAGGGAGCTCAGCTGTTCCCAGGCGTAAGCAGCGAGTCCACCATCTGCCCCCTGATATTTCATCATGTCTGGGCCCAGCAAGACACAAATGCAGGAAAGGTTGTTACCGAATTCCCTACTGATCTTGCCGGTCACAAGGGTAGGGCAAGAGTGAATGGCAGTGTGTTTCCAAAGAAGTCAGGGCCTGGCTGCAAAGGAAGGAAACACACCAGCAGCTCTGCAGCCCTCAGCTGGTTCTTAGAAAAAGGATCCCAGAAAAAAACCCTACTTCCAGAGCACAGGTGACTTTGCTGCAAAAGAACACACCAAGAAATGCAGGCCTGCGCCCTAACAGAGAGGCTCCAGTGCCACCTCCCCCCTCATCACCCACAGCATCTGACCTTCTCCCATGAGATTTCCAAGGTGGCCCCTTTCCCCTCACCCTGGAGAGGAGACCAGTGAAGAACAGCAAGGGCGTCTGGATGGCTGTGGGATAAAGCACACGGGGCCCGTTGCTCCTGGGGCACTGAGAGCCCAGGGAGCCATGGTGCTGGGCAGCCAGTGCCTGTCCTGCCGTGGATCGGAGGTTGGACAAGATGCCACCAAGGGCCCCTCCCACCTCTGGGTTGTGGCATCTTTGCCAAGATCAGTGCCCAGTGAGTCTGAACACATCCCTGACTGTTTTGTGGCACCTGGTTGCTTGACCACATGTGCCCTGGTATTATTTCTAGAACAGTTTGAAGGTATGTGTCCCCTCCCCAGGGTGGAGGGCCAGGCTTGGCCCAGGACTGCCTTCAAATGTCAAGAGGTTTGAAGCCAGGCTCAGTCTCATGGAGGGCCACGGCCTGAGATTGAGGGGGACTGACCGGGACAGGTTCAAGGAAGCTGCCAGAAACTCAGAGACCCTTTCATAAGTTATTGAAGCTGCAGGTGGCAACATAGAGAGGGGCCCTGACCTCCCAAGGGTCCACCTGTCCTCCAGCAAGACCCCTGCTGTTGTAGTAGACAGCCCTCTTGACCAGGGCAAGGCTCTGGAAGCTTCCACTCAAGCCTGGGGTTCACACGGGCTGCGTGGAGGCATGCTTCCCCAGCCCCTGTGCAAGCCCAGCTTCAGCCCAGGGTCTGGGATGGAGGCCCTCAGCCTAGCCCTGCGCCTGCCTCTCAGATCCGCCATCTTCTCCACAAGGACTATAAATCAAAAATAAACTTACAACCCCCTCAACCAACAGAATGGACCCCCATTTTGGCCAAGGGCATTCTAAAGTAAACCTGAGGCCAGGCACAGTGGCTCACACCTATAATCCCAGAACTTTGGGAGGCCGAGGCAGTTGGATCACCTGAGGTCAGAAGTTCAAGACCAGCCCGGCCAACATGACGAAACCCCATCTCTACTAAAAATAAAAATGAAAAAAAAAATTAACCGGGCATGGTGGTGCATGCCTGTAATCCCAGCTACTCAGGAGGCTGAGACACAAGAATCGCCTGAACCCAGGAAGCAGAGGTTGCAGTGAGCCGAGATGGCGCCACTGTACTCCAGCTTGGGTGACAGAGCAAGGCTCCATCTCAAAAAATAATAATAATACATAAAGTAGACCTGAAATGCTAGTTCAAGGTGTGATGGGAATGGGTGGTCAGGCACACCTCACTATACCCTCTACCCGTTGGAGTTCAGGCACAGCTGGCCAGCATTAACGTTAAACCAGAGACCTTAACACTGACAAAACAGACCGTCTATAGCAATAAGAGAGCAACATGACAGACAGCAGGCCCTGAAAGCAGTCGAATATGTTACCCCAGAATAAGTTGCTTTGAGATATTTTGAAATGGCCCTGCAAAGCTGTCTCTTTAAGTCTGATAAGAAACATTTGCAATCTATTCTCTCTGGAACCTGCTACCTGGAGACCCTTGGTCTCCACAACCCCTTATCGTAACCCAGACACTCCCTTCTGTTGATTCCAGGGCTTTAGACAAATAAACTCTTTCAACCACTCTGAAAATCTTTGAATCCACTTATGACCTGAAAGTCCCCCTTCCAGTTGTCCCACCTTTCTGGACTCAACTGACGTGCATCTCACAAGTGTGAACCAATGTCTCACGTCTTCCTAAAATGTACAAAACCGAGCTGTAGCCCAGCCAACTCAGGCGCATATTCTCAGGACCGCCTGGGACTGTGGCACAGGTCATGGTCACTCACATTTGGATCAACATAAATCTCCAAATATTTTACAGGGTTTGATGCTGCATGAACGTCACAGTCTGTCTCCAAACCTCCTCTCCAGAGCCCCACTCCAGCCCCCCTCAAGTAGGGGTGGTGCTCAGCCCCCTTTTGTTGACCACTAACCTCCTACCCCTGGTTCTTTAAGATGATATATTATGGAATGACTGTTACTTTTCTAGGTGTGCTAGCAGTATTGTGGATAGGTTGGAAAGCATCCTTATTTTTAGGGACTGCATCCTGAAGTGTTTAAGGGTAAAGCACTATGGTGACACGTTCAAGTGGTTGGGAAAGCAATGTGTGTGTCTCTGTGTGCAGAGGTGGGGCGAGGTGAAGCTCATGCGTCCGGATGGTAACAGTGGGTGACGCCAGGTGACAGGTGCGTGGACGACCATCACGCCGTCACTTCACCTTCTCTGTAGACTTGAACATTTTCAAAACCCAATGCTGGAAAAAACATTGATGACAGTATAGCAGTGTGATTTTTTTTTTTTCAAAATAATATCACACAGAAGGTAGAGGAGGTAGGAGAATTTTTAGGATGTGCACAAGCCATTTGTAATGGCTGCTGAACATAAGATACTCAGCCTCACTAAGAATAAGGCAGGTTCAAAAACACTGGCCATTCTATACACAGAGTGACTGGGGAAGTGAATACTGCACAACCTGGCAATCCCATTTCTGACCCTATACAGTAAAGCAGTGGCTTTGAAATGCAGGATTTGACCTGAGGGAGGAGCGGGGTGGGGCAGGGATGGGGCAGAGCCTCATGGCCCCGGTTCCTCGTTCCTTCTTTTAAATCTCACATGGCAGCCCATTGGGGTCTGGGTCTGGGAAGCACTGTCACAAAAACCACCCTCACACCACGCAGCCACCACTGGCCCTGAGAGTCCCCCTCCTGAAGCCCTTTCTGGGCATCCTGGGCAGCAGAGCATCTCCTGCGCTGGGAGCCTGTGTGGGCTTTGCCCCGACCTTCACACGGCTCCTGAGCCTTGGGCTCTGGGTCACTGGCCTGGAATTGAGCCAAGGCAGGGCTGCCACCTGTGCCTGTGCCCACTGTCCTGCACACAGCTCCCGCCGAGGAGGCCAAGGCAGCCCACCCTCAGCTCCACAGCCCAGCAAATGCCCCTGGGGCTATATCTTCTGTAGTTTCACACCAGAAACCATTTGAAGGGGAGGTCAGACACAGGCCTGTACTCAGAAGCCTAGTCCACAGTCAAGCCCCTGGTGAAAGTCATGACCATTTCTCCTTGAAACTGTTATAACTCACCTGATGGAGCCCCCTGGCCCACCCCTACCCCTCCAACTGAGTGTCTTTGTAGCAGCCTGGTGTAGCTTTTGAAAATGCAGCTTGGTGAATTGCTCTCAGGTGGCTCCTTTGTGCCTCTTCTGCGGCTATGGGAAGTCATGACTGGGCTTTCCTGCTATTCTGGAAAGGGATGACGTGTGCGGCGAACCGATCACCAAAACTGCACCCAGCCTAGACCAGCCAAACTCCAGCTGACCCCCGAGCTGCACCAGCAAATCCAGTGGAGACCAGCAGAGCTACCCAGCCCCACCCAGCCACCTCGGGATCAGCTGACCCTCACCTGACCCCAAGATGTGTGAGTAAGCCAGCAGAGACCAGCAGAGCTGCCCTATAAGAACCGCCACAAAGCCCAGCTGATATTCAGCTGACACCACAGGGAATCCAGCTAAAGTCAACAGAGACACCAGCTCAGGCCAACCAGGCAAAATCAGCCAAGCCTGAGGCAACCTACAGACTTGCTGCCAATAAGACTGAGCTGCTCGGTGAGCTGGACAAGGCCTGGGACCCCACGGCACGATGACCAGCCCCACCCCATGCAGCATCTCGTAGCCTAAGAGCCTCTCTCTAGATGGCAGTGTCCTGACGGACTTCGATGTCATCAACCACTTCACCCCATGCAGGAGGAATTTGAAAATCCGATTCCCACGCTCACGGTGGGATGGCACGATCTTCAAATGTGAAAGCTGAAAATCCCATTTATTTCTTCCTTCGTTTTTAGAGGTGAAATTCAAGAAGTTGAAACCCTCAGTAGAGCCCTCCAGGACGGTCTCACACCCTTCCCATGCACACCATGGAGGGGCTGAGAGTCAGGGGTGTTCTGTGGCCTTTGTGGGCAGAAGGAGGCCTCCAGGGCCACAGAAGGAGAGCTGAGGCCAGAGAAGAAAGACCATCACCAGTGTTGACAGCCTCCCACTTCTCCCCAGAGGAGCTTCCCAACCTTGGACCCTTTAATGGGTTGGGAGTGTGAAAATGCGTTGATTCTCTTATTTCTCACTGCACCTGGCCAGGGCCCCGATGGCCAGAGCCCTAGGCCATCTTCTCAGCCTGCAGCAGCCTGCCTGTGTCCCTAGGGTTGTGGGAGGAGGGATTTATTTATTATCAGAGTCTGTGGAGTCGGAATAAGAGCAAGGCTGGGAAGTACCCTTCACGGGTTTGTTCCCCTCCCACCTCCACGAGGTCTGGCTTGGTTCCAAGTGGAATGTTCCCGTGTTCTCTGCAGTCTGTGGACAGAAGGGTCCTGGGCTGCCAGGGTTATGGCCATGGACTGCGGGCCATGGAGGGGCCACTGATGGCAAGAGGCTCTCAAGGTACCTATCCTGGAGAGGCTGTACCAGGAAGAGGCAGGTTTTCTGGGGACCCTGGGCCAGACCCAGACCCCCATGGACTGCCTCTCGAGACAGTGAAAGAAGGAACGAGGAACTGGGGCCATGAGGCTCTGCCCCATCCCTGCCCTACCCCGCTCCTCCCTCAGGTCAAATCCTGCATTTCAAAGCGACTGCTTTACCGTATAGGTTCAGAAATGGGATTGCCGGGTTGTGCAGTATTCACTTCCCCAGTCACACTCTGTGTATAGAATGGCCAGTGTTTTTGAACCTGCCTTATTCTTAGTGAGGCTGAGTATCTTATGTTCAGCAGCCATTACAAATGGCTTGTGCACATCCTAAAAATTCTCCTACCTCCTCTACCTTCTGTGTGATATTATTTTGAAAAAAAAAAAAAATCACACTGCTATACTGTCATCATTGTTTTTTCCAGCGTTGGGTTTTGAAAATGTTCAAGTCTACAGAGAAGGTGAAGTGACGGCGTGATGGTCGTCCACGCACCTGTCACCTGGCGTCACCCACTGTTACCATCCGGACGCATGAGCTTCACCTCGCCCCACCTCTGCACACAGAGACACACACATTGCTTTCCCAACCATTTGAACGTGTCACCATAGTGCTTTACCCTTAAATACTTCAGGATGCAGTTCCTAAAAATAAAGAAGCTTTCCAACCTATCCACAATACTGCTAGCACACCTAGAAAAATAATAGCAATTCCTCAATAGATGGCATACAATCCATCTTTAAAATTTTCTAGATTTCCCCCCAAAAATGTCTTACAGGTGTTTTCTCCTACCGAATCTTATTTAATCTAGAACAATCTCTTTTTTTGTTTTTTGTTTTTGTTTTTCATGACATGGATTTATTTTTATTTTTATTTTATTTCATTTTTTTGAGATGGAGTCTTATCCTGTCGCCAGGCTGGAGTGCAGTGGCACGGTCTCAGCTCACTGCAACCTCCGCCTCCCAAGTTCAAGTGATTCTCCTGTCTCAGCCTCCCAAGTAGCTGGGACTACAGGCATGCGCCACCACGCCTGGCTAATTTTTGTGTTTTTAGTAGAGACGAGGTTTCATCATGTTGGCCAGGCTGGTCTCGAACACCTGACCTCGTGATCCACCCACCTCGATCTCCCAAAGTGCTGGGATTACAGGTGTGAGCCACCGTGCCCAGCCACATTGATTTTTTTAAAATGGTCCAAGCTAGTTATTTTATACAAAGCCTCATATTCTGGATTTATGTGGTTGTTTCCTTATGATTAGGTTCACCTTAAACACCTTGGGAAGAATGCTACCTAGACAGCAGATTAATTATTTTTCAATGGTTGTATATAGTATTTAACAGAAGGGATGCACTACGTATTTTGCCATTTCCTGCATAAAGGGTGAAAAGGTTACTACCTTCCTCATGCCCACCTTAATTTTGGCTATTCCCTTCATACTTCCAGAATTCCGGGATTCTTAGAAAAGGCTGATTAGTTTTGGGTTTTTTTTCCACTCCTGACACGTATTTTCATGTCCCATTTCAAAAGGTTTATATCAATTTATTTTGGTGGTAGACTGAGTTTCACTCATTCATCATCATTCTCTGCTAAGAGTTGAGATTGTGAAATGGATCATCAGGCATTTTAACGTGTTTTTAAGAGGCAGAGTCTCCCTCTGTTGCCCAGACTGGAGTGCAATGGTGTGATCCTAGCTCACTGCGGCCTCAGACACCTGGACTCAGCAATACTCCCGCCTCAGCCTCCTCAGCAGCTGGGACCCCCGTGGCGCCCAACCACACCCAGTTACGGGCAGTTTAGTTTGTACCGGTATGCTTCTGTTGCAGACAACCAATCTGAGACCCAGCGGTGGGCATGTCCAAGCTGCTGGTTAGTGACACACCTGCTGCTAGAAATGAGCCTCCTGCCCCACCCCCCGTTAAGCCACGTGGTTTTTAGATGGTTTCTTATCTCCAGTCACATCACCAATTTTGATCCATAGCCAAAACTATGTTGTTTAGTGCAAGGTTAGAAAATCTTTCTGGTTATTACCACCAATCATTGGTAACATTTATAGAGTACAGGACACACGTCATGTTGAGCTTTGTGCACGATCTCATATCTTCACTGCAACCCTAGGAGAGAGTTATCATCCCCCATTTTACAGAATGGAAGACTGAGGCTCATGATACTTAAGTGTTACTTACCCTTACTTATCAGAGTCAGGATCCAAACCCAAGCCTTTGAACTCCAAAACCCACACCCTTGTTACTAAGACAGATGAGAAAACCCGTTGTGCTAGGGCGCTGATGAGTCCAGGACGTGCATTACAAAGCGTGCTGGCCCAGCCCCTGTGCCTCCCGCTGAAAGGTGTCCGGTCACGTTGGCACATGAGAATGAGCACAGTGTTTCGTGGATTTGCCAGGAGATCCTGAGGATTTGCTTTTGTTTCATCTCAATTCTCACATATAAACAATACGGGAATATCATCTTCCTCCTTCACAGAGCATGATACTATGGCCGGGGCATTATGAATAATGCAACTGTCAGCAAAATCAACTAAATGGATAATGGGTAAAGGACTGGGTACTATCATGTTTCCTCTCCACAGTGGGGTTTTGCTATTGAATCAATCCCAGATGTAGTCATCACGCATTGATTACATTGAACCAAAATTCTAGGAATACGTGAACTTCAGCTGCATCTTCAAATTAAGATATTTTCTTTACCCAGAGCAGGCTCTGAGCTATATGATTTTGGAACTGGATTTATAAGGTGACATCATGCCATTTGATAATTAGGCTACTGATACTATCGACTTAAAAACATACACAATTTAAATGAACAGCATTTAGGAGTCTAACGATTGGTCTATTTCTTTCGAATTTTCCATTGCAGACTGGAACTCGCAAAGGCTATGCCTTTGTGGGGCTTGAGTCTGAGGGTGTTTCCAGGATAGCTGCTAAAACAGCGAACGACTGCCTTTGTGGTAAGAGACTCTTGGAGTGTAAGTGCCCTGTCTTACCGCAGGGTTGCCTGGGTGCCTGCTGCTCGTGGGTGATGGTGGTGGGAAGGGCGGCTTGCTCAGCTGCTTGGACATGCCACTTCATCTATGGGGTGACTCTCACAGAATGGTGCAAGGATTTCAGTGTGTGCTGCAGGCAGATTTTAATTAGAATGTTAAAATCTCCCCGAATGGGAGCAGTTTTTATCCTAAAAGGAACTGGACAAGTTACCTTGGGGACACACAGGAGGAGCAGCTAACCCATGCTTATGGGCTGTGAAAGACATGTCTGAGGAAATAGCATTGACATGGAAACCTGAAGACTAAACAGGAGCAAGCCAAATGAAGGGACAGAAGTGAAGACAGAGAGCATTCCTGGCTGAGGGACAGTGAGTGCCAAACCAGAGGTGCCTGGCCACTTGGCTTAGGGAATGTGAGGAAAAGTAGCAAGAGATGAGGGAACAGGCCAGGCATGACGGCTCACACCTATAATCTCAGCACTTTGGGAGACCAAGGAGGGGGCGGATCATCTAAGGTCAGGAGTTCGAGACCAGCCTGGCCAACATGGAGAAACCACGTCTCTACTAAAAACACAAAATTAGCCAAGCGTGGTGGTGCATGCCTGTAATCCCAGCTACTTGGGAGGCTGAGGCAAGAGAATCGCTTGAACCTGGGAAGTGGAGGTTGTGGTGATCCAAGATGATGCCATTGTGCTCCAGCCTGGGTAACAAGAGTGAAACTCCGTTTCAAAAAAAAAAAAAAAAATGAGGGAGCAGGAAGAAGCTTCAGGTCAAGTTACTGAAGACCTTTTAAGTCAGCAAGTTCAGAATTCATCCTGAGGGCAGTGAGGCTAGCATGAAAGGTCCGGAATCGCATTGCAAAACCCATCTAAATAGCAATGGCTGTAGCTCTTCCACACAAGAAAAGCTAGAAGGCGTAGAGGAGTGACAGCACCAGGTTAGAAATTGATCCTGCAGAAAGGAGCCAGTGCAGCCCCCGACCCTGCAGTCCGTAGAGCGCAGAGAGCATCCGTCTCCAGATCCTGCTGCCCTTGGGAGGCAGAGCGAAGTTTCTGGCCTCCCTGTGCCCATGGTGGCATGTGGCCATCTTAGGTACCCAAGTTCACAGGCATCTGCCCAAACAGCTGACAAGGCTGGCCCAGGTGGCATCTCTCTGTCCACTTCCCATAGCTGTGAGAGAAGCTGATCACCTAGCTGAGGTCATGGGTTCATTCTCACATTAAAAGCACAGCTCTTGCCAGGAGGAAATGGGCTGGGTAGGTGTTCTGAAGGTTGTTGACCGCACATGCCAGGTCAGTGCTGTGCTGTGCTGGACTTGTGAAAAATAGCAGAAAGGGCTCTGAGTGTAGAGCTGGGGATTGTTGCTCCTGTGTGACAGCATTAACGAACTCCACCAGGGCAGAAGCGACTCATCTGTCACTCTGACGTGAGATCAGCCGCGGCATCTTAATTATGCTGTGGAGAACTGCACTGGGAGATTCTAAAGTAAATGTTAAATCCCTCCCCCCTTGGTTGAAACTTTTTCCCTTTTCTTTTTTTTTTTTTTTCAGACAGAGTCTCACTCTGTTGCCCAGGCTGGAGTGTAATGGCAAGATCTCAGCTCACTACAACCTCTGCCTCCGGGTTTAAGTGATTCTCCTACCTCAGCCTCCTGAGTAGCTGGGCTTATAGGCACGTGTCACCATGCCTGGCTAACTTTTGTATTTTTAGTAGAGTCAGGGTTTCACCACGTTGGTCAGGCTGGTCTCAAACTCCTGACCTCATGATCCACCTGCCTTGGCCTCCCAAAGTGCTGGGATTAAAGACGTGAGCCACCACGCCTGGCAAAACGTTTGTTGTTGTTGTTGTTTTTAATGTATTTATTTTACTTTAGTTGCATACTATATCTGGCATTTCTCCCCCATGTCATCCCTCTCCACCCTCCCCCCCCCTCCCCACCCCCTGCTGTCTCTCCCCTACCCCCCCCCAACTGCCCCCAGTGTGTGATGCTCCCCTCCCCTGAGTCCATGTGTTCTCGTTGTACAACACTCACCTATGAGTGAGAACATACGGTGTTTGATTTTCTGTTCTTGTGTCAGTTTGCTGAGAACGATGGTTTCCAGATTCATCCAAGTCCCTACAAAGGACACGAACTCATCTTTTTTTGATGGCTGTGTAGTATTCCATGGTGTATATGTACCACATTTTCTTTGTCCAGTCTATCACTTATATGCGTTTGGGTTGGTTCCAGGTCTTTGCTATTGTACACAGGGTTGCAATGAACATACATGTGCATGTGTCTTTATAGTAGAACGATTTATAGTTTTTTGGGTATATACCCAGTAATGGGATTGCTGGGTTAAATGGAATCTCTATTTCTAGATCCTTGAAAATCGCCACACTTTCTTCCACAATGGTTGAATTAATTTACCCTCCCACCAACTGTGTAAGAGTGTTCCTATTTCTCCACATCCTCTCCAGCATCTGTTGTCTCCAGATTTTTTAATGATTGCCATTCTAACTGGTGTGAGATGATATCTCAGTGTGGTTTTGATTTGTATATCTCTAATGACCAGTGATGATGAGCATTTTTTCATCTGTTTGTTGGCCTCATATATGTCTTCTTTTGAAAAGTGTCTGTTCATATCCTTCGCCCACTTTTGAATGGGGTTGTTTGTTTTTTTCTTGTATATCTGTTTTAGTTCTTTGTAGATTCTGGATATTAGCCCTTTGTCAGATGGGTAGATTGCAAAAATTTTTTTCCCATTCTGTTGGTTGCTGATTCGCTCTAATGTTGGTTTCTTTTGCTGTGCAGAAGCTCTGGAGTTTCGTTAGATCCCATTTGTCTATCTTGGCTTTCATTGCCATTTCTTTTGGTGTTTTAGTCATGAAGTCCTTGCCTGTGCCTATGTCCTGGATTGTTTTGCCTACGTTTTCTTCTAGTGTTTTTATGGTGTTAGGTTTTATGTTTAAATCTTTGATCCATATGGAGTTAATTTCAGTGTAAGGTGACAGGTAGGGGTCCAGTGTCTGCTTTCTGCACATGGCTAGCCAGTTTTCCAAAACGTTTTATCTTTTCAAAATACAGGTCAGTTTCTGTCATATGAAAAAGCACATGATAAAGTTTTCAAAAGCTGGGATGTTCCAGTTTCAGAGACGTCTTCACATCCAGCAGTAGAAAGACACAAAAACAACAATAAAAAACATGTATACAAAAGTAAGAGTGAAGAACCAGTTGCCTAAAAAAAAATTTGCAGCCCAGTACAGTGGCTCATGTCTGTAATCTCAGCTCTTTGGGAGGTCGAGGCAGGAAGATAGCTTGAATCTAGGTGTTCAAGGCTAGCCTGGACAATATAGTGAGACCTCGTCTCTACAAAAACTAGAAAAAGTGAGCCAGGCATGGTGGCGCAAACCTGGAGTCCCAACTACTCAGGAGTCTGAGTTGAGAGGATGGCTTGAGCCTGGGAAGTGGAAGCTGCAGGGAGCCACGATCATGCCACTGCACTACAGCCGGGGCGACAGAGGAAGATTCTGTCTCAAAAAAGAAAAAAAACTCAGAAGGAAAATAACTTTAAAAAAGGAACACACTACATTTTCCGTCTTTAGTATGCCTCGCTTTACAACTCTTTTTTGTTGTTTGGAGGGGTGATGGGAAAGTTGTAACTCACTGGTTGCAAAGTAGTGTTGTAGGTCCCAGGACACACTTTGGAATTCTTCTGGAAAACTAGTGTGACCTAAACGTGCACTCCTGTGCACCAAGGGTGCCCACGGGGTGTGCCGTTCCTTTCTTTTTTTTTTTTTTTTTTTTTTTTTTGAGGTGGAGTCTCGCTCTGTGGCCTAGGCTGGAGTGCAGTGGTGAGATCTCGACTCACTGCAACCTCCACCTCTCAGGTTCAAGAGATTGTTCTACCTCAGCCTCCCAAGTAGATGGGACTACAGGTGCATGCCACCATGCCTGGCTACTTTTTTTGTATTTTTTAGGAGAGACGGGGTTTCACCGTGTTAGTCGATCTCCTGACCTCATGACCCACCCGCCTCGGCCTCCCAAAGTGCTGAGATTACAGGCATGAGCCACTGTGCCCAGCCATTGCCTTTCCTTTCAAAGGACTAGGCCTCACCATTCGCCAAACGTCCCAAACGTCCACGTGTTGGTAAGTACGTACTTACTAACGTGTGAACACTTACTAATGTGGTCCTAAGCTACCTCCTCACTGTATGAATTTGCATTTTCTTCATGACCAACAAGATGCAGTCCCACAGTATGCAGTGCCTGCCTGTCTGAAACGAATGAGGCTCCCTCAATGTCTGTACTCTTTCAAAACTTGACAGTGAAGTAAAAAGAGGAAAAAAGCAAAAGACAAATGACTGAGCTTCTCACTGGCTCACCGAGAAGAATTAGAGTTCCTGAGAGGTGGTCCTCCACATCCAGATGAAATCACGCCTGCCAATATGAGTCACCTGAAAAGCACAGCAAAGTAAAGCTCAAGTCATGATGTGAATACAAGTTAGGCCTCAAATTTCCCTCAAAGCAAGGGAAGGAGACTCTCCCAGCTGGCTGCCTCATGTTCTCACTCTTGGCAACCACGCCTCACTGGGGATTTGTAGGTTCCTAAGCCAAGTACATTTTCCCTTCCATTCTTTTCTTAAAAGAATAATATTGCCAAGAACAGCACGGAGGTTATGTCAGAGAATGTGCCTGTGTTTAGGAGATGCTGCTGGTGTGTTCAGGGGGGAGTGACATGCTGTCTGCCACTGATTTTGCAACAATTCACACATGCACACTTACACACACACACACCCATACGCATGCACACACTTGCACACATGCATGCACACACACACGGACACATGCATACACACATGCACACATGCACACATATGTGCATACCCACACACATGCGCACACTCACTTGCACACACACACCCTTGGACAGACACACACTTGCACACACGCACACACACACTTGCACACACACGCACACATGCACACACGCACCCATATGCACCCACCCACACATGCACACACACATGCACACATGCACAAGTACACAATGTGAGAAAGAGACCAAGCAGAATTGACCAAATATTAACAAGTAGTGGCTTCAGGTGAGATAGAAACAGGTGTTCATTGTACTACTCTTTCAACTTTTCCGTAGGCTTGCAACTTTTCAAAATTAAGTTTTCAGGGAGAAAACTAATATGTACAGCTATTATGTATCCACAGAATTTAAAAATTTTAAACTTAAAAAATGTTAACTAAATATAGATCCCAAAATTTCAGGCATGTCTCTGTTCATAGAAGCTGCCTCTGGGGGTCCATCCTCCTGTGTCTTCCTGGGCCATCAACCTTCCAGAGGCTTCCACAGCTGCAACTTCTGAGAAATCAAAATGTAGGTCACGAGTCAGGGGGCCTCCAAGTCCCCTCAGGCTCCAGTCCCCTCCACATCCCAGCAAGACGTGGCAACCCCTCTGGGTGGCTTCCTGGTCACTCTTGAGTGCTCTCCGGGCATGGCTGGACATCCCTGGGCTTAGAGAAGGGCCCTAAAGCCCCTCTCCCCCACCCCCACCAGGGGCCTGGAACCTACCCACCCCCTCCCATTCCCACCTGGCACTCCCATAAGTCCTGGATCCTCAGCACCATGAGAGGCGGCAGGTGGCATAGAAGGCATGTGGGCTCCAGGGGCAGACAGCACACAGTAGGTGTTCAGTAAACACCTGTTGAATGTGTGGACAGCTTGGATGCAACCTAGACCTGCAGCGTAGGCTCATGATGGTTTTGAGTGAGCTTTTATTATCTCCAAGCCTCTGTTTTCTTATCTAAAAATGGGGGCTAGTAACAGTATTTCAGGGGGACATGGTGAAGACCAAGAGACAGGAAGAAGGAAAATGTCCCTGGGACACAGTAAGACCCCGCAAAAGGTGGCACTCAGCTGTGGTTGTCTGAAACTAAAGGGGGTGAGCGTGTGCAGCCAGAGAAGCCCCCAGAGAAGGCTCTTAAGGAAAAGTGTGTGCAAGCCCCTGGGGTACAAGTGGGGGAGGAGGGAAGGTGTCTGCACCCACTTTTCAAGGATGCAGCGTGAGGAGACAAGATGGGCTCAGGGTGGGAAAGAGGGGCCTCCTTTCTGCTTCTGGGAGAGCTCCACCAAGCTCCATCTAAGGCAGAGCGAAGGGTGTCAACTGTGCGAGGCCGGGATAGCCCTGGCTGTGGGAGCTGCCAGTGGGTGTGGCCTGCACACGAGGTCTGGGAGCAGTAACCCTGGAGACCCATCTAGGCACGTGTGAGGCCTGGGAGACTCAGCAGGGAGGGGAAGATCTGAGCAGTGAACTACAGGGACAATGCATTAACAACAGGCCCAAACCCCTGCGCAGAGGCTGGGAGAGCCGTAGCCATGGGTGACGGAGGGTCTTGCCAAGGACTCGCATAAACATGGGAACTGCAGTTGCCAAAACTGTGAACAGCACGACACAGTCATTCCATGTCTGAGTTAACAAAACCAGGATGTAAAAATGATCCAACAGGCGGAAGGACAGGCTAAAACCAGCAAAGATAACATTTGGCAGGGACAAATAGAAAGCCAGAGATTCAGGTCACTAAATGCAGGACAGGGGGAGCGGAAGAGAAGGGCAGGTCCCACCGGAGGAAAGGCAAAAGGTGAATTTCTCCGGCAGCTTGGGCTGGGTGGCACCTGGCCAAAGGCTTGTCACCGGTCATGATGCTGCCTGCTACAAAAAGATGAGGCTGGCCTGTCCGGGGCCTGCTTTTCGAGACAGGAATGGGAACAGGGGGGAGTCAGAGGCTCTGGGAGGGGCAGTGGGTGCTGATATGTAGCTGTGTAATCAACAGTTTGGCGGGTCCTTGTCCCTAGGTCCTGGGGGGTCACCTCAAACCCTTATTATTCATAATGGATCCTTGAGCCACAGCCCATGATTTATGCTAGCAAGGTGACTCAGGTTGGGGGCCACCAGGCCAGAAAGACCAACCGTGCAAGGAGCAGGTGGGGGCTTTGAGATATTAGCCTGGCCCGGGGGAAAGGAAGAGGGGCTGGAGATGGAGTCCGTGGGCAGTGACCCAATCAACCCCGCCTATGTAATGAAACCCAGTAAGAACTCCAGACGTCACAGCTCGGGTGAGTTTCCCTGGGTGGCAGCACTCTGGGAATCGTCATACACGATGTGCAGGGAAGACAGTTGTGTCTGGGAATGACAGAAGCTTCTCCCAGGGCTCACTCATGAATCTCTTCCTTTGGCTGGTTCTGATTTGCATCTTTGAGTTTATAACAAAACTGTAATCCTAAGCATCGTGCTTTCTTGAGTTCCGTGAGTCATTTCAGTAAAGTGTCAAAGTCGAATTCCTGAATTTGTAGCCAGCTGATCAGAAGCAAGGGTGACGTGGGACCAAACTTTCGGCTGAGGTCTGTAGTAAGGCAGCCTTACCGGGACTGCGTCCTTAACCTGTGAAGTGTGGCCCAGACGTCACCAAAACCGGCTTGCTGATTGCCAGTGTGTGAACACTCCTGCCACGCCTGTTTCAATGCGCACTTAAAACAGAACGATCAGCTCCCCCAAGCCAGCGTGGCACGGACCAGCGCCAGCACACGGCCGGGTGGGGGCAGAGCTGAGCGGCTCCAGCGCAGCTGACGCAAGGCGGGGACCGCAGCCCAGGGAAGCAGGCGGGAGCCTCAGGGAAGAAGCACGGAAAGAAAGGAGCTGAGTCAGAGGAGGCTCAGTCGGTAGAGGCTCTGAGATAGACAAAAGATGTGTAGAAGGGGAGGAGGGAGGGAAGCCAGCTCAGAGAGAGTGGTGGTGCAGCACCCAGCGTTCTTCCCATGGGCCAGGCACCACCCCAGGACAACTCCAAGCGGTCGGCGCCATCATCAGCTGGAGAGCCTGGGCAGGCAGGTCCCCGCCGCTTGACAAAGTCCTGCTGCTTGTCAGGGAGGAAGCCAGGACTCACACCCAAGCCTGCACCCCACGTGGCATGTCTCCCCCAGTGTGACCTGGACTTCGTTTCCGCCGCAGTCTGCACTCCCTTCTGTCATGATGCAATCTCCGTGATTCTCCCTCACGGTGCACACGATTCCCGTCCTCACTTCCCTTATGACTTCTGGCACCACACTAAACTGGGGCCCAGAACCGGAACCATTTCCCCCGCCGTCAGATTGAATGCACTGCAGTGGGGTTGGGTGGTTACTTCGTGGCAGGTTGCTTCATCCACAGCGCGGGGCAGACACACACAGAGGCACCTTTACGGAGGCCCAGCTATGTGCCAGAGGCCGTGTGTCCATGAGCACATCTGATCCCTATCAAGCAGAATGGCTGTGGCTATCTGTGGTCTTTATGGAAAGACCTCAGGGCCCTCGAGTGCTTGCCAAGGCCAAGCGCTGGACAGCATGGAGGACTGGACCGACCCGGGCCCCATCGGTCTGCATCCGAAGCCCAGAGGTGCCCACGCGTCCTGCTAGTCATTTTGGGAGCTTCAGGCAGGGTGAGGGATGAAAGGTCTGCAGATACACCGTGCAGCAGCGACGTTTGGGAAAATAACAAGGGGAGATCAGGAGCAGGAGATTCCAGCAGCGTGCTGTGCCCACCATGCAGATGCTTGTGCGGTGTTCCGGGCGCTCTCCGCATGGCCTCCGGAGGCAGAGCTGCTGGGTGCTGTCTGTTCAGGGAACCCGCCCCAAGCACCTCCCGGAATCATCTTTTCATGGAAATGGCTTCCTCATCCTGACAGGGTGTTACTTCTCCTTCTCTCTGTGTCTGCTAAAAACCCACACACTTTGTGGCTGTTGCTTTCTTTTTAAAACTTTGTCTATAAACAAAATACATTCTGGCCACATTTCCCCCTCACACAGAAGGCAATTTTAGACGTCCCTGGGGGTCCCTGGAGGGTGCCCACTTTCCGAGGCTGCTCCAGTCCCACCTGTGACATTCATGACTCAGACTTGGGGGGGGGGACCAGAAGACATTCTAGAAGCAACGTGGTGATCTTAGTTTTCATTAAGGCTGTAATTTAGAAATCCATGTGTGGTAATATTAACACGATCGCCTACCACATAGCTGACATTTAAAAACCCACAACGGGTCCCTGGGGTATCGCGGTGGTGCTGCCGTCCCGTCCTGGGGCCGGCAGGGATCTCTCGAGGTGCAGCCCTCTCTGCGGAGCCTGCTGATCCACTGTCCACATCCACGTGTTGGCCACAGCAGAGCCAGGTCCTTGGCAAGAGTCCAAGATGAAACAAGTCAGTGCAGTTCTAAGCACAGTTCTATTGGAAAGTGTTTATTATATAAGAGCTAAATTATAAATCAGAGCCTGTATATAAAACAAAGCGTTTGGCAGTGACTAAAATATTTCCTCTTTTGCTGTGTTTCACCCCAAGAGACACACGGCGTGGACACAGCGTGGTGGTTTGGGGCGGGGTCCTTGTGTGCTGCACGGATCTCGGAACCCATCAAAATAATTCCTTTTTTTTTTATTTTATTTTTTTAAATTTAAATTTATTTATTTATGTATCTATTTATGAGACCAAGTTTCACTCTTGTTACCCAGGCTGGAGTGCAATGGCGCAATCTCGGCTCACTGCAACCTCCACCTCCCGGATTCAAGTGATTCTCCTGCCTCAGCCTTCTGAGTAGCTGGGATTACGGGTGCCTGCCACCACTCCTGGCTAATTTTTGTATTTTTAGTAGAGACGTGGTTTTACCATGTTGGCTGGGCTGGTCTCAAACTCCTGACATCAGATGATCCACCCGCCTCGAACTCCCAAAGTGCTGGGATTACAGGCGTGGCCACCATGCCTGGCCCATCAAGATCATTCCTATCCAAGCTTCATTGCGTAAATCTGTGTTTGTCCCAAAAGGCGTCCCATGTGAGACATTGGGGTCCTTCTTCCCCCTCATTCTGTAAAGTTCATGACAAAAAATATTAGTGGATTGAGAAAGAGGAAAACAACAGAGGGACCCAAACAAACAAAAAGCCTGAGAATGAAAGATATTGGGAATCTTTCTAAAGTTAAGGCACAGCTTTTGCGTGCAGCAATATGGTAAACGGAGGTATAAAAATCTCCCACTACAAAATACCTAGAAATGCTGGACAAAACACGTGTCCCTCTAGATCCGTGCATGAGTTCACAGAAAAAAAAGACTGAAGGCCAAATATGTTGGAGAGTGTGTTATTTTTCTATCCTGCCATTTAAAAATCACCATAATCTTAGTGGCTTAAGACAACACAAATTTAGTACCTTATAGCTCTGGAGGGCAGACTCAGTGGGCTGCATTTCGTAGGGGAAAATCCATTTCCATAGCTTTATCCACTCCTAGTGGCCACTGACATTCCTTGGCTTGTGGCCCCTTCCATTTTCAGAGTCTGCAGCAGTGCACCTCTGGCCGTTCTTCTGTAATCAGATCTCCTCTGACTCTCTTGTGTCTCTCTTCCATTTGTATGAACCTTTGTGATGATCCTGGGCCCACTCTGATAATCCCGGGCAATCATTCCTTCTTAAATCAAATGGTTAGCAACGGTAATTTTATTGCAATTTGCAAGCCATCTAGTAAATTATTTCTGGAGACTAGGATGTGGGCATCTTTGGGGCAGGGACATTACCTACCACTGAGAGGGGAACTGAAAACCACAAACGTCAGTAGGACTGACACTTTGGCTGCCTTGGATGGGGAGGCTAGCAGTTTCCAAGCGGCTTGTTTCACTAATCATGGCAGCAAGCAATGTGGCCCAGGCTCAGAGGAGGGGAGTTAGAAGCAAGGCCACCCCACAAAGAGGATTATCAAAGGGCTATAATTCTGGAAAACAAATAAAAATCTGTCCATTGACCAAAAGTGGCCACAAAAGACTGTGTCTGTCTCGGATTGTCTCAAAATGTTTCCATGAGAATGCACAGCCTCAGGCCTGCCTGAAAGCATTGTCCAGGAACCCCACCATTGAGAAATAATAAGAAAATAGCAGTTCCAAGCTGTTAACACCCCTCAGATGTCTGGCAAGAGCAGATCAAAAGCTCCTTGGAGGAACATACCCTCAGTCAGCTCCACCAACAGGGACGCATGGCCCAAACCACAAAGCAAAGGAGGGAACAAGCCAGAGTAAGCAACAGTCTAAGCAACAGTGAGCTAAAGAACTCAACTCCAAAGAACTCCAAACAACAGAACAAACGGAGGCAGATTATAAAATAAGTGTGCTTACAATCATTCAATAAAAGAAGGAGTCAAGGGATGGTACAGGAGCAAGACATTGTTAAGATAAGGACCAGGCATATTTGAAAATGAACCAAATAGTGTTTATAGAATTGAAGACAACAGTTATTGAAATGATGGGCATGTTTAGTAGCAGATAAAACGTGGCTGAAGAAAACAATAGGGAACTGGAAACTAGATTGAAGAAATTTCCCAGAATGCCACTCAAGAGACATAGAGAGGTGAAAAGTTTGAAAGAAAAGATAAGAATCACAGAATGAAGAAAGAGATCCAGTTTCAGTTTACTAGAAACTCCTGAATGAGTATGTGAAGACAACGGAGAAAACCAATACTCAAGAAAATAATGGCTGAGAATGTTCCAGAATTGATGAAGGATATGCATCTTCTAATTCAGGGAGGTTTTTGCTTATTTTTTTTTTTAATGAGCTGTAAGTAAAATCAATAAAAATAATGAAATAGGAGAACTTCAAGACCAAGAGCACGGACAGCCAGAGAGAAATTATAAATTACCTACAGAGTGAGAATGGACTGACCTCAGACTTCTCAATAGCAATAACCAAAGTGTAAGACAACAGAATAATATCTTCAAAGTGCCGAGAGAAAACCACCACCAGTATAGAGTTTTATACTCATCTAAGTTATTTCAGAATGAGAGTGACCTCTAGATCTAGCTATAAATGTACAGGAAAAAACAGGGGATAGAAGAACATGATGACATAGGAATGAGATAAGCAACATTCAGATTGTGGGAAATTCCACAGGATAAACAATTCCGTTTTTTCAAGAAATAAACTGCAAGAAAAAAATTTTAAGAGAGAGACAGGAAGAGAGGGAGAAAGGGAGAACCTTAAAAGATATTTAACAGACAAATCAGTCCATCTCAAGGAATAGGCATTATTTGAATAGATTCAAACTACTTAAAAATTTATATTTATGAGACAATTGAAAATTTGAATACTGTTTGGATATGATAAATATAATGCATCATTATTAAATTAAATATTATTAAAAGCTATTTTATGGCATTATGGGTTTTTTTTAAAGAATCCATATGTTTTAGAGATATATACTGAACTCTTAATAAATGTGATGTTCTCCAGCAAACAGAGATATCAGTGAAACTAGATTGGCAATGAGGTGTGAGAAATTTTTGAGGTTGGATACATGGTGGTTCATTATTCTGTTTTTGTGGTTGTTTGACGTTTTCCTCTATGTCAGTATCATAAAAACAATAGTAGTTATAATAAAAGAAAGTGTTCGTTGAAAAGGCTTCTTCCAAGAATATGGGTAAGTAGATGGTGCTACATCAATTTCATGAAATACTGGGAAGGGTTAAAATTAAAGAAGCAAATTCACTTGTAGCAACATTAATAAATCACTTAAAACAATGATGGGGGGAGCAAGTCATGGAATGATACAGTATTACATTATTTATATTGCAAAAGAAAATAAAATTTCAGGACCCTCTAAACGTATTATGCCAAGGGAGAAGTTGAGCCCCAAGACTGAGTCACACCGCATGTTTGCAATTCTGCTGCTTAGATTACAGATTCACTCTCTTCTCCATTGTTCTTGTTCTGTAATTGACTGGGAAAGACCAGTGATCACAATCTCTGGTTTGGTCCGGAGAGGATGGAACACAGAGGAGTCTGTGGGAGGGTTTTAGGTTCTGCCCCACAGAAGTACGTGGAGGGGTCTCGCTCCCAGGCAGACCTGGGCCCCGGATGCCTAAGGCTGATGGGCAGTCTTAAGAAGCTGCCTGGAGGAAAGCACTACCGGTTTCTTGGTAAGTCTGCTTGGAGGCTTCCTGTTTAGGAAAACTCCTGAGAAAGAACCCAGGAGGGAGGGTCCGTTTTGCATCTGTGTCTGCCCAGGCTGAAGAGGCTCAGGCCAGGTCTCCGAGGCATCAGTCAAGGGGCTCCTGCCTCGCCCCACCCCTTCTTCCTCCCCCAGCTCCAAACCAGAGGAGCCTGAGAGCCTAGGGTGGGAGTGGGGTACAGCAAGGCAGGAAACGGAGAGGCCAAAGGCACCCAGCCCTGCCGGCATCCAGCCTCTGCTGTCCTGAGCTGAGGGAGCAGAGATGCTCAGTTTTAAGCGAAGTTTTCTTCACACTGGACTGGATGTTTTCATTATTAAATGAGAGTGTGGCAGTGGCTACAAGTCACTGGAGAACGTTTTCTTTCCAGGAAGTGACCTAAGATGTATTGAGGCCGGGCGTGGGAACTCACACGTGTAATCCCAGCATTTTGGGAGGCAGAGGTGGGCGGATCACCTAAGATCAGGAGTTCGAGACCAACTGGCCAACATGGTAAAACCCTGACTCTACTAAAAATACAAAACTTAGGCCGGGTGCAGTGGCTCATGCCTGTAATCCCAGCACTTTGGAAGGCTGAGGTGGGCAGATCACGAGGTCAGGAGTTTGAGACCAGCCTGACCAACATGGTGAAATCCTGTCTCTACTAAAAAAAAAAAAAAAAATACAAAAATTAGCTGAGCATGCTGGCGTACACCTGTAATCCCAGCTACACAGGAGGCTGAGGCGGGAGAATCACTTGAACCTGGGAGGAGGAGGCTGCAGTGAGCTGAGATGGCACCACTGTGCCCCATCCTTGGCCACAGAATGAGACATCGTCTCAAAAAAATAAATAAATAAAAGATGTATTGAAAATGGTCCAAGGCTTCATTGGAAGTGGAGGAGGGAGGGGCTAAAAATGACACACAGGTGTGCAGGGGCCCTGAGGGTAAGAGGACACATGGGAGAGAGGACATGTGGCCCAGTGACTGGCGATGCTGGCCAGTGGACATCTGTGGCTGCCAGCTCAGCGGCCCCCCCCGCTTTTGTCAGAGCGCCTGTCCATCACAGGCCAAGCCCCTCAGGGGAGCCTCTGAAATGCGCGCAAGCAGCTGGGGGGACCCAGATCCCCAGCCAAGGTCCCTGGATGGCCCTGGCCAATGCTTGGCTGGTCTGCTGGTCCTTCCGTTTGGTGACTGCCCAGTGTCCCTCTAATAAGTTCCTTTTTACTTTTACCTAAATGGCTCTGCTGCCTCTGTGCTTGTCCCTCACCTTCCTGATGAGTGTGCTTGCCTCGGCCTGGAAGGGGCTGTGGGAGCTGCTTCATGCTGGCATTTGCTTGTGCTGGGCCCTGTGCCTCACTCATAACCCCTGACCAGCTTCCCAGACCCGGCCAGCAGCTGAGCCCTTGCATTTGCCCAGCACATTCTTAAAAATGGAGTTTGAAGGCCAGGCGCGGTGGATCACATCTATAATCCCAGCACTTTGGGAGGCCAAGGCCAGTGGATCTTGAGGTCAGGAGTTCGAGACCAGCCTGGCCAACGTGGCGAAACCCTGTCTCTACTAAAAATACAAAAGAAATTAGCCAGGCATGGTGGCAGGAGCCTGTAATCCCAGCTATTTGGGAGGCTGAGGCAGAATTGCTTGAACCTGGGAGGCAGAGGTTGCAGTGAGCTGAGATTGTACCATTAAGCTCCAACTTGGGCGTCAGAGTGACATTCCGTCTCAAAAAAAAAAAAGAAAATGGAGTTTGAAAACCTTCAGGCAGGGAGTGCCCCCATGGCCCCCACCACCCCCTGCTGTCACACCCTGTGGTTTGACCCCTTCTAGCCCCCGCTGGGACCCCAGGATCCTGCTTCTCTTTCCTTCCTGCTATCTGACTTGTCCTGTCTTCCCTTCTCAGCTGCAAAGGCTACCTGGGCCCTGGCAGTTCCCCCCAAACCCTAGCACAACCCTTGTACATTTGCAGTGTGTTAAGTCAATCATTTCTAATACTTTTTTTTTTTAAGAGATGGGGGTCTCACTTTATCACCCAGGCTGGAGTACTATGGGGAGATCACAGTTCTCTACAGCCTCAGTCTCCTGGGCTCAAGCAATCCTCCCACCTCAGCCTCCTCAGTAGCAGGGACTACAGGCATGCATCACACCTGGCTAATTTTTTAATTTTTTTTGTAGAAATAGGGACTCACTTTATTGCCCAAGTTGCTCTTGAACTCCTAACCTCAAACCATCCTCCCACCTCCGCCTCTCCAGATGTTGGGATTACAGGTGTGAGCCACCACGCTAGGCCTCTAACACTATTGAAAAGGAAGGTGGAGCTCTCGTAGAGCCTAATTTACAATCAGTTGTGCTGGTAATCGTGAATAGGAATGAAAAAGGAATGAAGGATGAGATTACTGATCAGTCTTTTGTTTCCGAAGGCATCTTTTATTATGGAAATGTTCACATATACACAAAGTAGAGAGCACCGTGTCATGAGCACCCCCCGCCCCCCATCACCCTGCTTCCACAGTTAGCAACATCTGCTGAATCTTGGCCATCTCTTCCTCCCGCAGCCTCCCCACCTTCCCACACACACATTACCCGCCCCCCTCCCCACAGCAAGCTGGGTTATTTTAAAGCAAATCCAAGATGCCATAACATTTCAGCCATAAACATTACCCACCCCCACCCCCCCACAGCAAGCTGGGTTATTTTAAAGCAAATCCAAGATGCCGTAACATTTCAGCCATAAACATTTATACTCTTAAGAGATATCTGCAAGAAATAAGATCTCTTTTAAACATAACTACCATTATCACACCAAAAAAATTAACAGTAATTCCCAAATATCATCAAATACACACAGTCAGCATTCAAATTTCCCCAAATTGCACTTTTTCATTGACTGGGAGAATTAATATTTTCGGCTTTTATTTTATGTTTTAAAATTATCTCTTGAATGTCTTTTTACAAGTGGTTTATTTCAATCTGCACTTGGTTCATATGTCTCTGATTGCTCCATCTCTAACTGTTCTCCCCCGACTCATGGGTTTTTGTTTTTTTTTTTTTTAGACAGAGTTTTGCTCTTGTCGCCCAGGCTGGAGTGCAGTGGCACAATCTCGGCTCACTGCAACCTCCACCTCCCAGGTTCAAGTGATTCTTCTGCCTCAGCCTCCTGAGTAGCCGGAATTACAGGCGCCCGTCACCATGCCCAGCTAATTTCTGTATTTTCAGTAGAGATGGGGTTTCACCATGTTGGCCAGGTTGGTCTCGAACCCCTGACCTCAGGTGATCCACCGGCCTCAGCCTACCAAAGTGCTGGGATTACAGGGGTGAGCCACCGTGCCCGGCCCCTCCCCTTGTTTTTCGCCTGTCACTTATTTGTTTTGTTGGAAATCCAAGACATTGGTCCTATAGACCTTGCTCTATTCTGGATTTTGCTGACTGCATCCCCATGGAGTTTGTTTGTGTGAGATGGTGTCTCGCTCTGTCACCCAGGCTGGAGTGCAGTGGCGGATCGCGGCTCACTTAAGCAATCCTCCCCCCTCAGCCTCCCAAATAGCTAGGACTACAGGCATGCACCACCATACTCAGCTTATTTTTTTTATTATTATTTTTAGTAGACAGGGTCTCACTATGTTGCCCAAGCTGATCTCAAACTCCTGGCCTCAAGCAATCCTCCCTCCTCAGCCTCTCCAAAGTGCTAGAATTACAGGTGTGAGCCGCCATGCCCAGCCCCTCATGGAGTTTTGACATTTCCCCTGTATACCCCGTATTTCCTATCAACCAGTAGTGAACCTAGAAACTTGTCCAGCTGAATCTCTGTTTCTTTGGCACAGATGCTTCCTGGGTGGCACCTTGCACTTCCCGATACATCACATCACGAGGCCCCCCCCGTGTGTGGCTGCTGCACTTCCTGTTCAGTGAGACTCAGCAGCAGGCACAGGTGCCACCCCCAGCCCACACTTTCTATTCACTCTGTGCTGATCCCCCGGGCAGAGCCACACTTCACTAGAGGGTCACACCGCCTATACACCCAGGGAATAAGAGGGCACTTCAAGTCCTTAGTTATTCTCAACATTTTTAAATTTCAGCCTCAAACAGAATGCAATTTCATCTAGTTTATAAAACTTAACATACATATACAGCTACCTCAAAGTAATCGATCCAACACTTGGCCAGTTAATACAACCCAATTTTACATTTACCTGTACAATTACAGCATTCATACTAGAGTTATTCTGCTATCACACAGAGATTTCAACCTTATTATATACTTTAACAAAAATGGCATGTGAAATGGATATTATGTCTATTTTACTTAAGGGTTATTTTGCTTACTAAATGGAAAAAAAAAAACTGTATGGTGTATATTAGTAGGAAAGTAATTTTTGGAGAAGGATTATGTAAAGGAAATTATGGAATTGGGAATCAGATATTTCAGGCGTGAAGACAAGGCAAGAGCAACAGGAAATCATGGTGTTTCCTCTCTTTTTTTTTTTTTTTAAGACAAAGTCTCACTCTGTCATCCAGGCTGGAGTGCAGTGGCGCAATCTCGGCTCACTGCAACCTCCACCTCCCAGGTTCAAGCAATGCTTCTGCCTCAGTCTCCTGAGTAGCTGGAATTACAGGTGCGCGTCACCACATCCGACTAATTTTTGTATTTTTAGTAGAGACGAGGTTTCACCATTTTGGCCAAGGTGATCTCGAACTCCTAACCTCGTGATCTGCCCACCTCAGCCTCCCAAAGTGTTGGGATTACAGGCGTGAGCCACCGAGCCTGGCCAGGTGTCTCCTCTTAGCAACCAGTGAGCAGCAGGAAGGCAACGGGACTCAGCAGGACCCAGCCCTCCCGGAGACAGGGCTTCCCTGAGAGCCTGGCTCAGGCGCGCAGCTGGGTCGGGGTTCTCACGTGGATATGTACAACACCATCATGAAGATAAAAATATTGTCTTATCTGTAGCATCTCTATTTATGTATTTATTTTTCCTTGAAATCAAAGTATTCTAAAGTTACATTGTTTGTCATGCTGCCTGTTTAATTACTTCTCACAACTTAGGCAACAAAATTTTACGTAGTCATATTTCCAGTTCTTAAACGCTGCTCTGCTCCATGTTTAGATTTGGTTAGAAAATCTGATTATTCTTGATTTCACCAGGAGCTTTCTTTTTATTATTTCTTCCAAATAAAAACTAATCGTCAACTTCATTAGGCGTTATGACTAGAAAATTAAGCACTAGTTGTGGAGAGAAAAGTCAGAATACAGCCCTTTTATTTTATTTTATTTTTGAGAGAGAGTCTCACTCTCACTCAGGCTGGAGTGCATTGGTGCCATCATATGATAACTCACCGCAGACTCACCCTCCTAAGATCAAATGATCCTCCTGACCTAGCTTCCCGAGTAGCTGGCACCATAGGTGTACACCACCATGCCTGGCTAATTTTTTTTTTTTTTTTTTGAGGTGAAGTCTTGCTCTGTCGCCTACACTGGGGTACAGTGTCGCATTCTCGGCTCATTGCAATCTCCACCTCCCGAGTTCAAGTGATTCTCCTGCCTCAGCCTCCCCAGTTTCTGGGATTACAGGAGCCTGCCACCACACCTGGCTAATTTTTGTATTTTTAGTAAAGACGGGGTTTCACTATCTTGGCCAGGCTGGTCTTGAACTCCTGACCTCGTGATTCACCCACCTTGGCTTCCAAAGTGCTGGGATTACAGGCGTGAGCCACTATGTCCGGCCTATTTTTTTTTTATTTTTTGTAGAGACAGAGTTTCACCATGTCACCCAGCCTGGTCTTGAACTCCTGGCTCAAGCAGTCCTCCCACCTTGACCTCCCAAAGTGCTGGGATTACAGACATGAGCCACCATGCCCAGCTGGCCCTTTTAAGTTTGAGCCCTTCGACAGGATCTAAATCTGGTGCTCAGGATAAAATATTGCCTCTGGTGTTTTCTTCCCATAATTACAGTATTACAGAGGCATTCTTAATGTTCCCTCTTCAAATTAGAAACAGTAAGTTGAAATCGCCTTCTAACATGGAGCCCGGATGCCAGTATTAGAGAACATATATTCAATTAACTGAATTTGTAAGTAAACCGCCATTTCCCTGTACAAGTAAATGCACAGGATACTGCCAGTCATTCAATACTGAGTCTCGCACAATGTATGAAGCATGAAAATTCTGTGCCCCTGGTTTTTAAACAGTTGTTTCCCCCAAAGAAAAGGCGGCTTCTGGTATGCACCAGTAAAACAGCAGCCTTTTTACATTGCTTTGCATAAAGATTTACAAGTGTCCCGGGACCTGGGAGGCCAGTCCATCACGAGACAGACTCTAGCGATGCTGCTTTCCTCTGCCACGCTGATCAGTGGCACACGCATAGCCGGTGTGTGTCGGCGAGCTGGTCTGCTACATCGGCCCAGGTTTAAAATCCAGGCTTACTTTCTGTTAACAAATCGCACGTGGATGGGCCCCCCTGGCGTCAGGAGCCCGTGGGTTTTTGCTCGAACAGCTTTAGTCTGAGAAGATGTTTTGATCTCAAAATGTTGAAGCAACTAAGAAGAGAAAGAGAGAGAAGGGGTCAGAACTGGAACAGCAGAAAACTCCCAGTGCTCCCTGAATGCGTTTACTCCTCGTGTGGTGGCACTGGGCTGCAGAGCACCCAGGCAGTGAGCACCCACGTCCAGCTTTTTGAAGCTACAGAACCTCGGGGTCAGTAGGAAGCGCACTGCTGGGGACAGAACTTTGGATCCCGTACCAGAGCCTGGCACGTCCGCTGAGCAGCTGCGCAGCCGGTAGGACAGAGATACAGGCAGATGCTCAGATGGCTTAAGTTTCATTCACCATTTCAGATTCTAACTCTGTTGCTTCCATTGTAGGTGTCGATGAAGAAGGCATCAAAGGAGCAGGGGAAATACGGAACAAAGTGAAATTCTGTGTTTCCTGCTGCTTCCGAACCTGCAGCCACTTCACACCCGGCCAGAAACAGAGGTGGAGAAAGCTGAATCCAAAAGACTTCATTGTGCTCCTGTTCTGAATTTAAATATTTTTGGTTCGTACCTTTGGTTCCATTTCTCATTTCTACAGTTCAAAAGCAGAACCGGCCCTGCCTCCCAGAGTAAAACTGGAGTGTACCTCCACACTGTGTTTGAAAGTGGCCATCACCCTAAAGCAATCATCTGCCCCACTGGCCAGCCAGGGCTTGATGTTCAAAATCAGCCTTGTGCTTAGGAATACACAAGTAACCTGCTCTAAAGAATTCTGTCCACAGACAGACTCCTGCGGGGGAGGGCAGGCCTTGCTTTCAGCCCATTAGGACAGTGCAGGGGGCAGACGAGCCGGTGACACCACAGTCTCCTACTTGGGACCCAGGCTGTCCCTGCCCTCCTCTTTCTCTCTCTCTCCAGCTTTGTCTCCCAGACAAGGAAGCTGCACCCAGGATGGGCTGGGGCTCCAGATGGAGTCAGGCAGGCACCAGGGCTGAAGGGTCAAGGCTTGCAATAGGAACGCAGGTAGAACTCATGCCTTTGTCACTGTTAGAGAAATGAACGGAACCACATGTCTTCAGGCAGCTTTGCCGTGTGCTGGCATCTGGATGGCTCAGCCTAAACACCTGACCTCTGACCCCTCGCGCTGACCTCTCAGAAACATCTGCTCATTCCCATGTGGTAGAGGGAAGACTCACACATGGATCTCCTGACTTCAAGGCCATCGTGCCACACAGTATTTTCCCTTTTCTGAATGGTTTGTTTGTTGAAAAAATTAAAACTACGCAGGAGGCAAAAGATATCACTGTCCCCTCTCCCACATCCAGTTTCCAACTCCCAGGGAGCTAGGGTGGATCTCCAAACATGCTTCTGGTCAACCAAATACCTTTTTCCTGATTTTAAGAGAACACATTAATATCACACCATGAAAGCTGTTCCTTTCCTTCCCAGTAGCCTTCAGGCATTTTCCTGTACTGTTGGGCCAGACGCCGTTTATCTGGTTTAGAAAGGCCTCACTGTTGGAAGTTGAATACTGAGAACACATGGACACAGGGAGAGGAGCATCACACACCGGGGCCTGTCGGGTGGTGGGGGAAAGGGGGAGGGAGAGCATTAGGACAAATACCTGATGCCTGCGGGGCTTAAAACCTAGATGATGGGTTGATAGGTGCAGCAAACGACCGTGGCATGTGTGTATCTATGTAACAAACCTACACGTTCAGCACATGTATCCCAGCACTTAAAGTAAAAAGAAAAAAAGAACAAAAGAAAGGCCCCACTGTTGCTCACGTGCCAAAAGACTTTCTTCACGAATTGGTGTTGAATTTTATCAATTATCTTTTGGGGTGATCATGTAATTTTTCTCTTCTTTATCATGGTGAATTCTACTGACAGATTTTCTCTAGGCAGACCATCCTTGCATTCCTGAATATGCCTGATGGGTGAAGATGCCTTTCTCTTTCATACGCTCAGCCTGCCAACTGTTCATTATCCATGTGTTTCATCTTCAACCATTAATCAGTCAGGTTGGCCTGTGGGTTTTATTTTCCATATCATCTTTTCCAGGTTTGAATATCAAGGTTATTGCAAGTCTCCCAAAATGAGACTTCCTTTTTCTATTCTCTGTTTGTATACCATGAGGATTACCTGTTCCCTGAAGGTTTGACAAAACTTCCCAATAACCCTGTCTAGGTTCAGGATACTTTAGAGGTAAATATTTTTACTACTGACTCATTTCTTGGAACTGTTCTCACTGATTCAGTATCTTAGGTCTGTTCTCTTTCATTTGAGTCGATTTGGATAATATTTATACTTTTTCTAGCAAATCGTATGCTTTATCTAAGTCTTCAAATTCATGGACAAAAAAAGCTGTTTGAGTTATTTTCTTGATTTAAAAAACAGTCATGTCCTGTCTCTATAGTTGTGTCTCTCTGCTCATTCCCGGTACTGTTCGTGCGTTCCCTCTTTTTTTTTTTTTTTTCTTAACAATTAAAAATCATGGGCTGGACCAGGCACAGTATCTCATACCAGTAATCCCAGCACTTTGGGAGGCCAAGGCTGGTGGATCATAAGGTCAGGAGTTCGAGACCAGCCTGGCCAACATGATGAAACCCTGTATCTACTAAAGATACAAAAAATTAGCCAAGTATGGTGGCAGGTGCCTGTAATCCCAGCTACTCAGGAGACTGAGGCAGGAGAATCGGCTGGACCCAGGAGGCAGAGGTTGCAGTGAGCTGAGATAGTGCCATTGCACTCCAGCCTGGGTGACAGGTCAAGACTCCATCTCAAAAAGGGAAAAAAAAGAATCATGGGCCGGGTGCCATGGCTCAAACCTGTAATCCCAGCATTTTGGGAGGTTAAGGTGGGTGAGTTACTTGAGGTCAGGAGTTCAAAACCAGCCTGGCCAACATGGTGAAACCCTGACTCTACTAAAAATACAAAAAGTAGCTGAGCATGGTGATGGGCACCTGTAATCTCAGCTGCTCCAGAGGCTGAGGCAGGAGAATTGCATGAACCCAGGAGGCGAAAGTTGCAGTGAGCTGAGATCGTGCCACTGCACTCCAGCTGGGTGACAGAGTGAGACTCCACCTCAAAAACAAATCATGATGCTCCCTTTCTACATTTGCCCAGGTAGAAATTAGGACTTTTTTTTTTTTTTTTTGAGGCAGAGTTTCACTCTTGTTGCCTAGCCTAGAGTGCAACGGCGTGATCTCGGCTCACCACAACTTCCACCTCCTGGGTTTAAGCGATTCTCCTGCCTCAGCCTCCCGAGTAGCTGGGATTACAGGCTTGTGCCACCACATCTGGTTAAGTTTTGGTATTTTTAGTAGAGACTAAAAATACAGCCTGTTGGTCAGGCTGGTCTCGATCCGTCCACCTCGGCCTCCCAAAGTGCTGGTATTACAGGAGTGAGTCACTGTGCCCTGCAAAATGAGGACTTTTTAAGCAAAAACTTTTTAGCAGATATATCCGTATATTAACAGCAGCAAACAAGATCACCCAATGAGCTTCAAACCCCATTTCACCTCTGGCCTCTGACTCGGGTGTCTCCCCTGGTTCTTCAGGCAGTCGGAGCCCGGGGGCAACAAGCCTCCCCTCCCAGCTCACAGATGCCCTTCGGGAGGGCGCAGTGGCTTCGAGGCACAGCAGCATTTTAGGGAGCTGAGACCTTCCTGAAAGCACTCCCCGTGGCTGACTTAGTGCAGAGGATGAAAACAGCTTCCACTTCTTGGGCAGAGACTCTGCACATGGACTGTTTTTACTCCTCACACACCTGTCAGGCAGGGATTTGGCCCCTTTTGTGAATGAGGCCACAGGCTCCGGTGGCTGAGAAATCTGCCAAGGTGCCGGAGCCAGCAAGTAGCAGATCGGGGGGGTGAAGCTGGCTTACCCTGAGCTCCCCACACACACCAAGCTGCCGCTCACATCCTCCTGGGGACAGGGGCACCGGCCACATCCTTACGCAGGTGGGATGGCCACTTGATCCCACCAGCCCCACACCAGCAGAGCCTCATGGGCCACCTGTGGCTCCAGAGCCAGCCCCAAGCCAGGGGGGGGTTCTCCCCACACCTCATTCTGTGCCTCCTCCCTGGGCAGTAGACCCTCACCTTCTCCAGCTCCAGTGCCCACCCCAGGCCTGACCATCCAGAATCCCTCTTCTGCTCCGCCCAGCCGGCCAGGCTTCCCTGGTCCCTCACTCTCCCTTCTGCCCAGCTCCTGTCTCCCCGTGAGCCTGTAGGAGGCGCCTGTATGACTTGTGGGGAAAGGGTCAACACACCTGGTTCCCACCCTGCACCTGCCACTGTGGGACTTGGCAAGTGGCTGCTGCTTTCTGAGCCTCGGTTTCCTCATCAGTAAAATGGGGAGATGAGGTCACCAGGCACCCCCCACATCCTCCCAATGCTCAGGCAACGATGGCGCTCCCAAACCTCTGGCCAAGGTTTCCCGTCGCTAAAACAGTCTTCTCGGACTTGCAGGACTAACAGGCGGAATTTTCTCCGCCATTGGCTTTTCTTTTACAAAATTTCCTTCAGGTGTTATTTAGTTTCTGCTGCAGCCAGGAACCCGAGACATGGGGCAAACCCAGAATTATGTATTTTAATGTGAAGGTGTTCTCTAACAACACCCGGGGCTTCCCAGTGTTTCACATCCTAAGAAGCTTGAGAATCACCGCTCGTGAAAATTGTTGGCTGAGTTAAACAAAGGAGACCAGCAAGAGGGTCACTACGTCTTTCCCGGGAGACCTGCTGCTGAGGGTGCCTGAGACGCCAGCTCCTAACCGCAAACATGGCCACTAGAGGTGGGGGCGGGGTCCCCAAGCCCCACGGGGCCTCACTTAGACCTCCAGCGTTTCTCAGAGTGTAGCCCACACACCGCACCATTGGCATCAGCAGCAGCAGTGGACACCCCACCCTGACCCAGCAACCTGGTGACTGCACGTAGGGCTAGGAGTCTGCCTTGTCAGGCGCTCCCTGCTGGCTTTATGCTCCCTAGCGTTTGAAGACCACCCATTTGACCCCCGCTCCCCTCTCTCCTAACTCACCGTGTGAGGGCAGGAGACCTGGGCTCTGAGACCCTGGCACCCCCAGTGACACACACCCCTTCCAAATCTTCAGGCTGTGGCCTGTCCTCTACCACACAATCCCAAGGAGGAGTAAAGCAAGGGAGGTGGCCGTGGGGTTGAAGGAGGCTACCATGGTTGGGGGCGGGGTGGGCATGGGAGATGGGGGAGGCATTTTCAAGGGATTTCATGCAGAGCTCTCGCTTTTGGACAGGGTCTCACTCTATCGCCCAGGCTAGAGTGCTGGAGTGAGATCACAGCTCACTGCCACCTGAGACTCCTGGGTTCAAGTGAGCCTCCCACCTCAACCTCCTGAGTAGCTGGGACCACAGGCGTGAGCCACCGTGCCTGACAGCTCTTGTTCTTAGGTTTCCAAAATCTTGTTTTCTTTTTAACCTGGAAGTCTTTATCCAGGTGAGCCCAGTAGAAAGAGGCCAAGCCCAAAGGCCAATGTTTGGCCTCCACGCCCTACCTGGATCACGACGAGGTGAATCTCCAGTTCCGCAATTCTCCGCCCTATGCAGCTGCGAACCCCGTGACCGAAGGGATGGACCCAAAATTGTCAACCCTGTCCAAGTCTCCTTTCCGCAGCCAGCGCTCAGGCCGGAACTCCTTGGCCCGAGGGAAGTTCTCATCCTCGTACGATGTGGCATAGTGGCAAGGGCCAGCTGGGTCTGAGGAAATTGGGGGATGACAGAAAGGGTTAAGGAAAGGAATCACTTGAGAGCAAGGCAGGGGTCAGAGCCCCAGCTGGACAGTCCCCCCCCGGGGGTGCTCCCCTCCCGCCTGGGGGCCGCCTGGGTCCACACATACCCAGGATGGCAGCAGCACCCTCCCTTCCCGCTCCACACAGCACCCCAAATGTCACTGCAACCATTGAGAAGGCCATTCAAGCCCTTCAGAGACTCCCAGCAGTGACCAGCCTCTTCCATACGGATTGGGGAGGAGGCCAGGGAGCATGGCCTGCCTTGCTAGCGAGCAGTGTTTCCAGAGCAGTGAGATCACACAGTTCCCCTCCTTTCTCCCAACACCCCCCTCTTCCTCTTAAAATACATGCAAAAGAAAAGGAAACCTATTGATCTCTGCTTAGGGACAAAGACTTTCTGAAGATAGAAGCAGGTTCCAATTCAACCCCAACCCGCAATGCCTGGTCCCACCGCCATGGCCCCAAACTCACGCCTTTGGGAATGAGATACCCGCCAATAACCAGGTCTTCCTGGGTGACCCGGCCGTTCCCCCGGCAGCACTGGAAACAGCCTGGAAAGGAGCCAGCAGGGACAGGAATGATATGGTGACTTTCACAATATTTTACTGAACATTCAGAACCCTGGATATATTGCCATTTCCAATAAAAATTCTTAAAAAGTAACACGTGGTACAGTTTCAACTGAAACATTTTGCAAGGACCCTCAAGGCTTCTTTGCTGGCTTGCTTTGCCAGCGAGTATTCTGAGGAATGTAGAAAAGATTCCCAAAGCAAAAAGTGTGCAAAACACAAAGCCAAGCCTTTAATAGGGCATTGTGTTCCCAGCAGGGAAAATTCCAAGTTTCTAATATTTTATGTGCCCACGGGACCACTTTATCAAGGAATAGTTCACAGGATTTAAGGTCCCATGAAATGCATTTGGAGAAAAGAGACTTCAGCCATCAGATTATCTCAGAAAATCCTGAATACAACTTTAATTGACAAATACCAATAAACATTACAGCCAGCTCCTTTTTTTTTTTGGAGATGAAATAGCATGCTATATAGGTTGAGGGTCATTATCAAATCGGCTTTGAAAGAATTCTTTAGCACATACTCCAGAAAAGAGCCTTTGCTCTTTGTCACAGCATTTCTTCACAGAGGATGCTGTGTTTTGGGGAAGGGATGTCATCCATTCCCTAATCCCACCTCCCACCCAAAGCATCCCCGCCCAACCCAGGACAACCCACATTCCTCCGGCTTTTCCGTTTGTCAGGAAAGCCCTGTCTGGGGTAAATGAGCCTCACCGGGTGGGGTCTCAACCCAGATGAGGACACTCACACAGGTACCATGAGGTTTGTACCGAGGTCTGGAAATCAACCCAACAACCCAAACTATTTTCCTGACAAATCAATCTTGTTCGTGTTATCGTCAGAGGAACAAAGTCAAAGGCATTGACCCAGGAACATGTTGGGAAACCCCCTGATGAGCCTATTGGCTAAAGCAGGGACAATATTCAATGACTGCTCCAAAGATTTTTTTTTTTTTTTTTGAGATGGAGTCTCACTCTATTGCCCAGACTGGGGTGCAGTGGTGTGATCTCGGCTCACTGCAGCCTCTGCCACGTGGGTTCAAGAGATTCTCCTGCCTCAGCCTCCCAAGTAGCTGGGACTACAGGTGGCCAGCACCACACTGAGCTAATTTTTGTATTTTTAGAAGAAACGGGGTTTCACCATGTTGGCCAGGCTGGTCTTGAACTCCTGACTTTGGGTGATCGGCCTCGGCCTCCCAAAGTGCTGGGATTACAGGCGTGAGCCACTGCGCCCAGCCCAAAGATCTTTACAGAGAACAAGGATTATATCAGCCCATAAAACAGAATGGTCTTTCTGCTATTCTGACAAGAGCAGAGAAAAAGTAACAGTCAGGAACATCCTCATCCTAAACAGGTCAGCCATGAAGGGCAGTTGGAGGACTTGCTATGACAGAAACTAGAGACCTAAAGGACACAGTTGGTCAATGGAATCTGGCCGGGCTTTTACCTCAGGGTTTCCTTAAGGAGAGCTCTGACCAGCGGGACCTTGGGGACATCAGCTGCAGTTGGAACACGCCTTTCCCCCAGATTCTTGACGATCTGCTGGTACACTGTCTGCTGCACTTCTGGGTGCCTTGCCAGGAGATACACTGTCCAGGACAAGGTGAAGGACGTCTAATGAGAGAAAGTGGCAGACAGAGGCAGGCAGTGAGTAACACCATGGACTGAAACAGACACGGTGGCAGGTATGACGTCCCCTGGGAATATACATCTGCAAAGTCAAACTCATCCAGTTCCATACAGCACTTAATGTCTTACTGAAACGAAAGACTCTTTCCTTAATTCACGGCAAATAAAAATAATAATAATAACTGAACATATTTGGAAAGTGACATCGACTCTGTGATTCACGTGGTCCTGTCATGAAGAGCCACAGGAAAAAATGATCCTGGAACATTTTTTAATCACTGAAGAGCAATATGTCAGGGGGTGCTGCAGAGCCTGGAGGATCTGCTGGGACTTCGTGTGACCTTTTTTGCAGGGCTCACTCAGCTTACTCAGCGTGTGCCAGAAAGGGCGCCATGGCGTCCCCAGGCCCAGGACAGTGGGCCTGGCCCACACTGGCTGCCCTGATCTAGAGATTGGAGTACACAGAAGATCACTAGTTAGCCATCATGCCCTGCCTTCATCAAAGAGGGTCCACACAGAGCAAGTCAATAGCTCATCTGTGCAAAGCAGTGTCATTTTTTATACGTTTTCTCAAGCCTTTCTACTTACTGAAAATAATTATTTTATACTCATAGATCCCAAGATTTTCACTAAAATCAATACTATCATCTATGGGACTGTATTTCACTCTCTTGTAAAGAAGGAAATGCCACAGTATAAAGGCCTTTTTCTTTCATAAAAAAAAAAAACTGATTTAAGCAGGCAATATATATATCATTTTCTTGTAAAAGATATTACCTGTTTTAGAGGTCAGGCCTCCTGTATACATAATAGAATGTGCAAGCTCTTATAAATAATAAAACATTACTTAGATGCTTCCTATCAAGGGAATAGAAAATTTCTATTAAGATCATATTTTTATGGAAAGATACGGTATATCCATACAATGGAATACTACTTGGTAATAAAAAAGAATCAATTGCTGGTGTATGCCTCCACGTGGATGAATCTGGGTCGTTCTTCTGAGTGCAGGAAGCCAGGTGCAAAACACAGCATACTGTGTGATTCCATTCTCCTCAGTTTAGAACAACGTAGCAGTCGTTTCATAAATGATCGCATCTGTGAACAATCTGTATCGCATTATGCAGCTTAAATGGATGCAGTTGACTGTGCATAAATTATGTTACAATAACGTTGATTTTTAAAAATCGGTATGAAGTTGTAAGAATTTGTCCTCTGGCTTTTATTGTAGGATGCTAAAGGGAACAGCTTCCTTCTCAATGTCACTTCATTGTGATGTTCTTAGTTACCACCAGGGGGCAGGAGGCACAAGCTCAGCGACCAGGCCATTCATTCATTCCTTCACCTTTCAAGTGGTGTCTTAATTCGAGCAAATCCACGCCATCACATACACATAGTTAATTAGAATCTTAATTGATTGTATCATTTGGTTTGCATTTAATTCAAATATTTTTGTTTTACTGTTGCACAAGATCCAAAAGAATAAGGAGTTTACGCTGTGTTTTGTTTTGTTTATTGCTTTTACATGCTTAAGTGACATTGTAATAAAAATAAAGCCCTGAGGTTTTTTTGTCTTTTTAAGAAGGAAGTCTGTTCTGGATGTGGCTTATTCAAGGTCGGGAAGCACCCGTGCAAAGGAAAAGCTTTGAGATCATACGGCTGGTTTTTTGGTTTTCCCACCTGCTAACGAAGTCAATGACTCCTACCTTAGAGGAAACTGTGAGACAGGCCGGGTGTGCATGGAATGCTCTGGAAACAGCAAGGCATCATGCAATCTAAATTCTCACTTTCCACCAGACCACCAGAAGCACCCCAGCCCACAGCGTCTCCAGTTTCTGGCCAGAAATTTCATTATTTTCCAGCTACTAAAAGCATCAGCCTAGCTCTTCCCTGTTTTGCCACTTCCTTTTAGCAAATTTTGCAACCACTCTGCACCTGCACCTACATGGAGATCATTTTCACACTTATCCTATTAATTGTATCATATTACATGTGTTTTTGATCGAAACTTGTCTCCCTATCCCCCCTGGACCATGCCACCCCAGCCAGTCAAGAAATCCAGGTTAACTACCGAGTGTATTCCCTCCACGGGCTCTGCTCTGTGTTCACGCAGTCATGGACACATGTGCACACGCACACAGTCTGGGGGAGGACGATGCTGCTGCGTCTTACTCACAGGACACGGTATACACCCTGGTCTGCCTCTTCCTTTCTCAGGGGATAGCCTGTGGGTTACCCCCCAGGTTAATGGGCAGTGCTCTGTCTCATTCTGAGATGAACCCTCCCTGGTCATGGTATATCATTGATCTGCCACACTACTGGGCTCCATTTACAGGGAATTTGTTGATGCACGCTTGCACACACACACACACACACACACACACACACACACACACTCATCAACCAAACTGCTTAAGTTTACTTTCTTTACACTCTCTTTAGCAGATTTTGGTTTTGAAGTGATCCTGGCTTTATAGAACAAATTGGGGGTTGAAAGAAATGACTTCTTGGCTTTATAAAATGAATTCCATGGCCCGGAATATTTTAAATGAGAAATAATAAGGTTTTTAACGTCCGTACCCTCTTCATGTGTGAAATTATGAAATAATGACAGAATGTTTACAAATCAAGAATGATCTGTAAACTTTAAACGTTTATTATGACTTTGTGTGTGTGATAATGGAACTGTGGTTATGCTTTTCACAGAAATCATTATGCACCTGACCTTGAATATACAATCATGCATCATATAACGATGTTTTAGTCAATGAATATACAATGGTGGTCCCATAAGATTGTAATACCACACTTGTACCACAGCTTGTCAATGTTTAAGTATGTCTGGATACACACATACTTAGCACTGCGTTCCAGCTGCCTAAAGTAGCCTACGAGCAATAGGCTGTACCACGCAGCTTAGGTGTATGGTAGGCTACCATCTAGGCGTGTGTAAATACTCTAAGATGTTCACGCAATGACAGGGCCACCCAACAATGCATTTCTCAGAACAAATCTGCGTCATTAAGGGACGCATGACTGCATATGCAGAGTTTTCTCCTCCTGGAGCCCCCTGAGCCGTGCAGCAGGCCCAGTACAAACATGAACAGTGTGCTAAACAAATCTGCCTTAAAAGTAGACAACGGCCGGGCACAGTGGCTCATGCCTGTAATCCCAGCACTTTGGGAGGCCGAAGTGGGTGAATCACCTGAGGCCAGGAGTTCGAGACCAGCCTGGCCAACATGGTGAAACCCCATCTCTACTACTAAAAATACAAAAAATTAGCTGGGTGTGGTGGCAGGCGCCTGTAATCCCAGCTACTCTGGAGGCTGAGGCAAGAGAATCTCTTGAACCTGAGAGGTGGAGGTTGCAGTGAGCCGAGATCGCGCCATTGCACTCCAGCCTAGGCGATAGAGCAAAACTGTCTCAAAAAAAAAAAAAAAAAGGTAGACAACGTCGATGAGATGATGAAGAAGGGGTTATCGTGCGTTGCTCGCTGAGACCCAGGACCCCCAGACTCACCGTGTCGACGCCAGCCAGCAGCATCTCCGTCACATTGGCGTATATCTCCTGTAGCGTCAGCGCCTGGCTAAGGAAGAGGTATGTGAGAAGTCCCCCGCTCACCCTCCGGCCTCGGTCCATTTGGTACTGTATGTCCCTCAACTTGTTGTCAACATGAATTTGGCCTGTTTGAAAACAGTATTTCTTTTGAAAGGAGTTTGGGTTGAGAATCATCTTTTCAGTCTCCATGCCCTCTCTCCTCCCAGTAACTTAACTAAACCAGCGGCAGGTGACAGAGGGCAAGGTAACCTACTTTATCTAATGTCAGCCTGGGAGCTTCACTCATACACTGGCTTACGTAAATGAATGAACAGTTAAAAGACAAGCTAAACACATCTTCCTTTTTAAAAACAAGCTGTAAGATATTTGCAGATGTTTGTTTCACGAATCCGATAGCCAAAGAAATTATTTATATAATATGAGTAACAAAAATGCAAACGCTTTTATTATTTTCTAGCACACTTCCAGAAGAGAAAATGAGTGCAGGGGGAAAGGCCAGGCATTATTATCTGTTTGCTACCATTTAGTACAGACGTCAGGACTTATGTACTCAAATAAATGTTGTTGTTTTTTTTTTCTGTGGCCCAGGCTGGAGTGCAGCGGCACCATCTCGGCTCACTGCAACCTCTGCCTCCCTGGTTCAAGCGATTCTCCTGCCTCAGCCTCCCGAGTAGCTGGGATTACAGTCATAAGCCATCATGCCAAACTCATTTTTGTATTTTTAGTAGAGACGTGGTTTCGCCATGTTGGCCAAGCTGGTCTTGAACTCCTGACTTCAGGTGATCTGCCCACCTCGGCTTCCCAAAGTGCTGGGATTACGAGTGTGAGCCACCACGCCCAGCCTAAATGTTGATCTTGAAAAGACACCATGAAACTTTTTCAGTGTTAGCATTGCTCTAGAGCATTGTTCTAAGCATTCTGAAAATCACTTCTTTCTTTTTGGAAATGCTTTTATAGTAAAATTTTTAGTCACATAAGAAAATGAATCTCTTTGTAATCTCACCTTGGATTTGAACAGAAATTGTAATGTTCAAATGAATGTGCATGGGCCTGAAACTACATTTTAAACACTGACCCATTTATTTGGACTAAAGACATCATCTCACATGGAAATTTACTTGTGTGTGCCCCTGCTAGCATGCTTGTTAAAATAAAACTTGTTTTAAAATGAAAAATTGATCATGTTACTTGTAGTCACAACCCACATGCTTTTTGCTTCTTTGAAAAACAAATCCATGGCTGGGTGCGGTGGCTCACACTTGTAATCCCAGCACTTTGGGAGGTCGAGGTGGGCGATTACCTGACATCAGGAGTTCGAGACCAGCCTCGCCAACATGGTGAAACCGTGTCTCTACTAAAAACGCAAAAAAAAATGAGCCAGGCGTGATGGTGGGCGCCTGTAATCCCAGCTACTCGGGAGGTTGAGGCATGATCATCGCTTGAACCCAGGAGGCAGAGGTTGCAGTGAGTTGCGATCATACCACTGCACTCCAGCCTGGGTGACAGGGCTAAGACTCCGTCTCAAAAAAAAAAAAAAAAATCCAAAATTATGGGTCCAAAAACCAACACGTGACTACATGCAAGCATCCTCTGCTGTGGATGAGAGTTAGATACACGACACAGCAGGTCAACCTGCTTCTGCAAACAGTGGTCTCAGTTCTTCTCTTACTGAATTTGAAGAGTCCATCCCAGGATCTGCAAGAATTCCCCGCCAGGGCTTTGGGATGAAGGGGCGAAGCCATCTGGGGATGGCGCCTGCGTACATGGAGGTCTTGAACATGCTAAACATGAGCTCCAGGGCCTCGATGTATTCCATAGTCAGTTGTGGGACGTTGTTTTCCAGACAGCCCAAACGACTCTCATAAAGGATGGTGGCCACTCCTAGACGGGAAAGAGAATTTGAAAACCCTCTTCTAGATTATTTACCAAAGCAGCAGGCAACATCGGGCCATAAATGCAACTTTCAAATGTGGTCTAGGTGCCTTTCATGAATGAGGCATCATCACTCAGGATTTCTCTGAGTCCTGAGCTGCAGGGTGCTCTGAGGATTTCTGTGCAGTCTGAGCTGCTGGCATTTAGGGCTGACAGGCGGTGCTATTGCTGCTTCATCTGAGGAGCCCCACAGCCCTGGGAGACACAGATGAAGCCCACTCTCCGGAGGAGATGCGAAGACTCCGAGAATTTAAGTAGTTTGGCCAAGGCTACAGAGGAGGACCCTGGGACAGGATTGGAGCAGGGGTCTGAAAGGATGAGCCTTTAGGGAGGGGACATCGTTTAGCCTGTCACTGCTGTCCCCTGACACCCTCCTTTCAGGAAGGACGTGGCAACCCCACAGGGCCTCTTCCTGCCCCACCTGTCCACTGGGAATCCCCATCCAGCCACTTGCCCAACTTGAGGAACTGAAAAGTGGCTCCTTCTGGCCAGAAAGGGAAACCCACACCCAGAGAGCTAAAGGTGCAGCAGAAGTGGCCTGGGTGGATCCCTGTCGGGCAGAGCTGCACACTGTGTTTACCATTCACTTCCGGGATGATTTTGTTACTATGTTTAGAGAACATTAATATTGGAACTCTACCAAGTTACCTTGAGTGAAACTTGAAGGTAAGCTTTTCTAAAAAAAAAAAATGAGAAAGCTGACAGAAGGTCCTCCAAGATGCATACTTTTTTTTTTTTAACACAGACATCACCATGCTAGACCAGGATGCTTTTTCTTTCTTTCTTTCTTTTTTTTTTTTTTTTTTTGAGACAGAGTTTCCCTCTTGTTGCAGTGGTGTGGTCTCGGCTCACTGCAGCCTCTGCCTCTTGGGATCAAGAGATTCTCCTGTCTCAGCCTCCCAAGTAGCTGGGATTACAGGCACCCGCCACCATGGCCTGGCTAATTTTTGTATTTTTAGTAGAGACAGTGTTTCACCGTGTTGGCCAGGCTGGTCTCGAACTCCTGAACTCAGGTGATCCACCCGCCTCGGCCTCCCAAAGTGCTGGGATTACATGTGTGAGTCACCGCGCCTGGACCCAAGATGCATTCGTAAGTAAAGAGAAAGCACGGGGCAGAATAGTGTGTGTGGTGTACTGCCATTTATTGTTTAAAAATAAAAAGAATATTCCCATGCATTTTTCTGTATGTGCATAAAACATCTCTTGACACATACATGAGAGACTAGTGACCTTTGCTGCATTCAGGAAAGAGGGAGACTGTCACTGAACCCCTTTTGGTATTGCTATTTGAACAGGAATGTATCACCCATCCAACATGACTGAAAGCTAGAGCAAGTTTGAAGTAGATGCCCTCTAAACTTCGCTCCTTTCCAAAAACGCTCAAACAAAATGTGTGGTAGTGAGGAACATGGATTCTCAAGTTTAAAAGACCTGAATTCAAAACTAACTTTCTGCCTCTAAAAGGAGGGATGGGGGCGTGGCGTTGGCAAGTTCTTCCTTAAGTCTCAGTTTCCTCACTGGTCAACAGTGGTTCACACCAGTTTCCCCCTAGCACTGTGGGGGTGATGTGCATGTATGTCCCAGGCTTAGCACAGTGCCTGGGACCCAGGGGGATGTTCCATGATGACATCTGCTGGTTTGAGGCAAGCATCCATTCCTCCCTTCTTCCCACCTGCTAACTCCGCCTCACCTTCCATTGAATATTTGAAGAAAAGGTCATTGACATTGGTCACGGTTTCTCCATCTTCTGCCTGGCTCCTGAGGAGGTAGATTCTTTTAATTAAGTCAGCAATAACTTGGTTGACTTCTCCAGAATAAATGGCCACGTCTTTTGGTTTCAGAATTCTTTGTCTCAATATGCTTCTCATCTTGAGCCACTGTTCACCCTCCCTAGGAGAATAAAGTGAGTTTCAAGTCATCTTACTCACGCTAACATTCTGGGAAAGAATTCAAGGAACCTCTGAGAAAAATTTTCAGCCATAAAGAATGCACAAGATCTGCCGGTCAAAGTGGAATTAAGACAGGAAAGACTTTTTGCTGGGGAGAGAGGAATTAATAACTGCAGCCCTGGAGCCTGTTAGAGCTTTGTACACTCTGGTCTTTGAAGCAAACTTTAAGGAAAAAAACTACCAGTGGTAATCATCTTCAGCAAAAGTAATATGACTTCCTTTGAAAAATCTTGAAGTAATATTGTACTACAGAAATGAAATTGCCAATTAGCAAAAGATAAAAAAGTGCGTATATATAAATGAAGTAAGTATTGGTATTAAAAAAGAAATAGTGACTACAGTGACTGCAGCCAGTTACCAGGGTGTGGGGCCTTGGAGCTCCTGGCTGCACTTGGAGGGCGCCTGGGTAGCAGTCCCAGCACACTCCTCCCCAGTGAAGGCAGGATGCTGAGGGAACCCCTTGGAGGTCTGAGGAGTGTTGTGTGGTTTCTCAGAGGGTCATGGCGGGACTGAGCCTCAACTGCCCACAAGTGTCACCCACACCTCCACACTCCTGAATGGCTTCCTTCCCATCTCTGCCCCGCTTCCCACCCCCAAGGAGGCCACTTGCACTCAAACCCTCGCCTCCAGATCAGCTTTGGGGGACTCAAGCTAAGCCAGCAGGCGCCTGGGTCTGGGCACTGCCCTTCCCTTTGCTGTCCACTGTGCTGAAGTCACCAGCACCACCTCACTCCATCTCAGCCCAAGAGGGCATCCGGGCACCCACACAGGCTTCTTAGCCTGCAGTTGAGGGGGCAGACAGCAGAGAAATTCTGCCTCAGCCTTCCAGCCCTCTATGCCTGAAAATCCAGGAGGTACTGTTTAATTATTTCCCTCAGGACGGAAATTGAGGGACCATGGGGTGACATCTGGTCATGATTCTTATTTATCTTACTTGAGAAATTGGTGGCTGTATTTCTCCTCAATTCAGGTATAAGGACATAGATATAAAAAGAACTGCTACAGAAGCCCCGCCCCATGGGAACTGGACCAGGGCGTCTGCAGGAGCCCCTGGGCCTCCCTGCCTGGCTGCGAGCCATGATCTCTTTCTTGGAAGGCACAGAGGTGTTGGTGATGCTGGTTCAAAACGAATAATCACAGCCTGCTATGAGACAGGAAAATCGCCGCGTGGTGACTAAGGCTGGAGGTTCTTAGCCCCTCCCTCAAAAAGATTTTCCTGAAATAGTGACCACCTCCTTCCCCTACGCAGACAAGGGCGCCGTGAGCTTTGACTGCCTCGGTTGTAACTGAATGGACACCCAAAGCCACAAAGCACAGCTTCAGAAGCGCTCTGCCCGCCACCGGGCCAGTGTCACCCCACCTGGCTCCTGACGGCACAACTCGGCACAAAGGAGGAGACAGTCCAGCAGGGCCCCTGTGTCCGGGAGATCACACTGGGAGGCTGTCTGACATCATTCCATGGGGGGTTCTGTGCTTTTTAAAGAGCGGCTTTTAGGAACCCAGCTTTGGAGGAGGGGCCTCTCCCTGAGCTCCCCGTCCGGCCCCTGTCTCAGCCCGGCCCCGCATACTCACGCCGAGATGAGCCCGGTGGCTCTCCCCCGCAAGTCTCGGTACTCCCGCCAGGACTCCATGTTGGCTCTCTGGGGCGCGGCGCCCTCCGCCCGGAGCACCTGAGCCACCATGTCGCGGTCTGCAATAGATACTACAAACTGAGGACCAAAGTGAGACTTGAAGATTTTTCCCATATTCCCGTGTGTGCTTCTGCTGCAATACCATGGAGAAATCAAAAAAGGAAAAAATACATAGATATGATATACCTTTAACATAAACATTCCTGTGCGCTACAGGAGCAGAAAATTGGGGCAGAGGGAAGTGCTCTCTAATACAGAACTGAATCAGAGCAGTAACTTACATATTGCTGAAATAAACATGTTTTCACATAACCATCTCTTTTTTGTGTGTTTTTTGTTTGTTTATTTTTGTTTTTTGAGACAGGGTCTTGCTTTGTTGCCCAGGCCGGAGTACAGTGGCATGAACATAGCTCACTGCAGCCTCCAACTCCTGGGCCCAGGCGATCCTCCCACCTCAGCCTCCCAAGTAGCTAGGACTGCCGGTACACACCTCCATGCCCAGCTAACTTTTTGTTTTTTGTAGAGACAGGGATCTCTCAATGTTGCCAGGCTGGTGTCGAACTCTTGACCTCAAGTGATCCTCCTGCCTCAGCTTCCCAAAGTGCTGGGATTACAGGCATGATCACAGAAGTTTTCTTATTCTTTAGGGATTTCTTAAAACTACCTTAGCTATGTGAAGCAGCAAGAGAGAAACGTCATTATAAGAGACAAATGTCCAGAGCAAACACAGCCCTGTCTGCCCGACCCCTTCCCATGGGCCCAATAGCTGTGCCTAAGCAGTGCCCAGCCTACTCTGCAGAGCAAGCCCTCTGTGTACAATCTGTAACGAACCTCTAAAAATGACTTCCAGCAAGAAAATGACGGAAAAGGCATTTGGATTGGAAAGGGAGAAGTCAGGCTATCTCTATTGGCAGATGGCATGATCTCCCATATAGAAAATCCTAAGGAACCCACTTAAAAACTATTAGAAATAATAAACAAGTTCAACAGAATGCAAAATCAATATACAAAAATCAGCTGTATTTCTATACACTAACAGTGAACAATCCAAAATGAAATTAAAAAACAATTAATTTATAATAGCATTTAAAAAACAAAATACTTGGCCAGCTGCAGTGGCTTATGCCTGCCTGTAATCCTAGCACTTTTGAGAGGCTTAGATGGATAGATGGCTTGAGCCCAGGAGTTTGAGATCAGGTATGGCAACATGGCAAAATTCCGTCTCTAAAAAAAAAAAATACATGGCTAGGTGTGGTGGCTCATGCCTGTATTCCCAGTACTTTGGGAGGCCCAGGTGGGCAGATCACCTGAGGTTAGGAGTTTGAGACCAGCCTGGCTAATATGGTGAGACCCCATCTCTACTAAAAATACAAAAATTAGCCAGGCACAGTGGTGTGCACCTGTATTCCCAGCTACTCAGGAAGCTGAGGCAGGAGAATGACTTGAACCCAGGAGGCAGAGGTTGCAATGAACTGAGACTGCACCACTGCACTCCAGTCTGGGTGACAAGAGTGAAACTCTGTCTCTAAAAAAACAAAGATATATATATATATTTTTTTTTTTTTTTTTTAGTTACTCCAGAGGCTGAGGTGAGAGGATCATGTGTGCTCAGGAGGCAGAGGTTGCAGCGAGCAATGATTGTATCACTCCACCCTGTCTCAAAAAAGAAAGATAAAATACATAGAAATAAATGTCACAGGAGAAGTGTAAAACTTACACTCTGAAAACTACAAAACATTGTTTAAAGAAATCTAAGAAGTCTGAAATAAATGGCAAGACATCCCATGTTCATGGATTGGAAGACTTAATATTGTTGAGATAGAAATACACCCCAAAGTGATATATATATTCAGCACGGTCTCTGTCAGAATTCCAGTGGGTTTCTTTGTAGAAATTGATAAGCTGATCCTAAAATTCATATGAAAATGCAAGAGACCCAGAATAGCCTAAACAATCTTGAAAAAGGAACAAAGCTAGTAGACCCCCCATTTTCTTGTGTCAAGACTTAGTACAGGGGAGGGGCCAAGATGGCCAACTAGAAGCAGTGGTGCTCAGAGGCTCCCATTGAAGAACCATAATAAGCATGTGAATCCTTCACTGGCAACCAGGGAATCCAGGTCTCATCAAAATTGACTAGAAAGGCTGGATTAACCCATGGAGAGAAGGAAGAACAGTGTGGTGTGGAGGCCCACCTGAGAGCCATGTGGGGAAGAGGAATCCCTGCCCCTAGCCAAGGGAGATGGTGAGTGAGCGCGCTACCCAGCCAGGGAAACTGCTTTTTCCACAGAACTGAGCAACCCACAGATCGGAAAATCCCACTCTCAAACCCATCCCACCAGGGCCAACCGTTCCAATCCTGGTACACATCGATTCTTACAGCCTCTCAGCAGGAATCTGCTTAAGCCTACTGAACTCCCAGCGGGAGTGGCGACCAACACCAGCTGCGGCTGCCTGCTGTCTAAGCTGGTTGATCTCCTTGGGGAGGTGCAGCAGCCAGCACTGGGACTCACAACTGTCTAACACACTAAGCTCCCTGGGTGGGGGAAGGGTGGCACCCATTTCTATAGCTGCAGGCTGTGCTTTTCCCCTGTTGGAGCCAGGGAGGCTGGACGGCGTGGTCCCAAGACTTGTCACCACAGCCCAACACACAGCTGTGGCAGTCGGCAGCCAGAATGCCTCTTCAGGCCCAACCCTGACCCATCCTTCCTCAGTGGGTGGGGCTTCCCTGCAGGATCTCCGATAACTCCAGCCAGAGGTGGCTCAAAGACAGAATTCAGATCTCCCTGGGCCTAAGCCCCTGGAGGAAGGGGTGGCCACAATCTCTGTGTATCAGCAGACTTAACCTCTCCTCCTGGTAGTTCTAAGGAATCTGGGCAGCCCAAACTAGTAGGTTTTCCCACAGCAAAACACACCCTCTCCACCAAGGGACAAAGTGCTTCGTTAAATGGGTCCTGCTCCCTGTGCCATCCAACTGGGTGAGACCCTCCAATAGGGGTTGTCAGACACACTTTATAGAAGCAATCCTACTGGCATCAGGCTGGTGCTCCTTGAGGTCAGAGGTCCCAGAAGAAGGAGCAGGCACCCATCTTTGCTGCTCTCCAGCCTCCTTGAGTGACATCTCCATGCACAGGAGCAAATCAGATAATCAGATAAATAGGGCCTGCAGTGAACCACCAGCAAACTGCAGCAGCCCTACAGAAGAGGGACCTGACTATTGAAAGAAAAGCAAACAAGCAGAAAGTGACAACAACAGCATCAATAACAACAACAGAAAGGCCCCCACAAAAACCCCATCCAAGGGTCAGCAGCCTCCAAGACCAAAACTAGACAAACTCACAAAGATGAGAAAGAATCAGTGAAAAAATGCTGAAAACTCAAAAAGCCAAAGTGCCTTTTCTCCTCCAAATTATCACAACATCTCTCCCATCAAGGGTGCAGAACTGGGTGGAGGATCAGATGAACAAATTGACAAAAGTAGGCTTCAGAAGCTGGGTAATAAAAAAAGCTACAATGACCTAAAGGAGTATGTTCTAACACAATGCGAAGAAACTAAGAACTCTTATAAAAGGTTAGAGGAATTGCTAACTAGAATAACCAGTTTAGAGAGGAACATAAATGACCTGATGGAGCTGAAAAACATAGCACGAGAACTTTGTGAAGCATACGCGAATATCAACAGCCAAATCAACCAAGTGGAAAAAAGGATATCAGAGTTTGAAGACCACTTTACTGAAATAAGACATGCAGACAAGAATAAGGAAAACAGAATGCAAAGGAATTAACAAAGCCTCCAAGAAATATGGGACATCCTAAAAAGACCAAACCAACAATTGATTGGAGTACCAGAAGGAGATGGGGAGAATGGAAACAAGCTGGAAAACACACTTCAGGATATTATCCAGGAGAACTTCCTCAATCTAGCAAGACGGGCCAGCATATAAATTCAGGAAATACAGAGAACAGCATTAAGATACTCCACAAGAAGATCAGCCTCAAGACACATAATCGTCAAGATTCTCCAAGGTCGAAATGAAGGAAAAACTGTTAAGAGCAGCCACAGATAAAGGCCAGGTCACCTACAAAGGGAAGCCCATCAGACTAACACCAGACCTCTCAGCAGAAATTCTATAAGCCAGAAGAGATTGGGGGCCAATATTCAACATTATTAAAGAAAATGATTTTCAACCCAGAATTTCATATCCAGCCAAACTAAGCTTCATAAGCGAAGGAGAAATAAAATCCTTTCCAGAAAGGCAAATGCTGAGGGATTCTGTCCCCACCAGGTCTCCCATACAAGAGTTCCTAAAATAAGCACCAAATGTGGAAAGGAAAAACCAGTACCAGCCACTGCAAAAACATACCAAAATATAAAGACCAATGACAGTATGAAGAAACTGCATCAACTAGTGTGCAAAATAAGCAAATAGCATCACGATGAAAGGATCAAATTCACACATAACAATACTAACCCTAAATGTAAATGGGCTAAATGCCCCAATTAAAAGACACAGACTGGCAAATTGGATAAGGAGTCAAGACCCATCAGTGTGCTGTATTCAGGAGACCCATCTTACATGCAAAGACATACACACAGACTCAAAATAAAGTGATGGAGGAAAATTTAGGAAGCAAGTGGAAAGCAAAAAAAAAAAAAAAAAAAAAAAAAGCAGGGGCTGCAATCCTAGTCTCTGACAAAACAAACTTTAAACCAACAAAGATTAAAAAAAAAAAAAAAAAAAGAAGGGCATTACATAATGGTGAAAGGAACAATTCAACAAGAAGAACTATTCTGAATATATATGCACCCAATACAGAAGCACCTAGATTCATAACACAGGTTCTTAGAGACCTACAAAGAGACTTAGACTCCCACACAGTAATAGTGGGAGATTTTAACACCCCAATGTCAATATTAGACAGATCAACAAGACAGAAAATTCACAAGGATATTCAGGACTTGAATTCAGCTCTGGATCAAGTGGACCTAGTAGATGTCTACAGAACTCTTTACCCGAAATCAACAGAATATATATTCTTCTCAGTGCCACATGGCACTTATTCTAAAATTGACCACATAATTGGAAGTAAAACACTCCTCAGCAAATGCAAAAGAAAGAAATCATAACAGTCTCTCTGACCACAGTGCAATCAAATTAGATCTCAGGATTAAGAAACTCAATCAAAAGCACACAATTTCATGGAAATTGAACAACCTGCTCCTGAACAATTCCTGGGTAAATAATGAAATTAAGGCAGAAATGCAGAAGTTATTTGAAACCAATGAGAACAAAGAGACAATGTACCAGAGTCTCTGAGACACAGTTAAAGCAGTGTTAAGAGGAAATTTATAACACTACATGCCCATATCAGAAAGCCATAAAGACCTCAAATTGACACCCCAACATCACAATTAAAACAGCTAGAGAGGCAAGAGCAAACTAATTCAAAGGCTAGCAGAAGACAAGAAATAACGAAGATCAGAGAACAATTGAAGGAAATAGAGACACGAAAAACCCTCCAAAAAAAATCAATGAATCCAAGAACTGGCTTTTAAAATAGATAGACTGCGAGTGAGACTAATAAAGAAGAAGAGACAGAAGAATCAAATAGACACAATAAAAAATGATAAAGGGGATCTCACTACTGACTCCACGGAAATACAAACTACCATCAGAGAATACTACAAACCCCTCTATTCAAATAAACTAGAAAAACTAGAAGAAATGGATAAATTCCTGGATGCATACACCCTATCAAGACTAAATCAGGAAGAAGTTGAATCCCTGAATAGACCAATAACAAGCTCTGAAATTGTTAGTCTACCAACCAAAAAAGCCCAGGACCAGATGATTCACAGCTAAATTCTACCAGATATACAAAGGGGAGCTGCTACCATTCCTTCTGAAACTATTCCAAACAACTGAAAAGGAGGGGACTCTCCCCTAACTCATTTTATGAAGTCAGAATTATCCTGATACCAAAACCAGGAAGAGACACAACAAGAAAAGAAAACTTCAGACCAATATCCCTGATGAACATCGATGCAAAAGTCCTTAATAAAATACTGGCAAACTGAGTCCAGCAGCACATCAAAAAGCTTATCCATCACGATCAAGTCAGCTTCATACCTGGGATGCGAGGCTGGTTCAACATACACAAGTCTATAAACATAATCCATCACATAAACAGAACCAAAGACAAAAACTACATGATTATCTCAATAGATGTAGAAAAGGCCTTTGATAAAATTCAACATCCCTTCATGTTAAAAACTCAGTAAACTAGGTATTGATGGAACATACGTCAAAATATTAAGAACCATTTATGACAAACCCACAGCCAATATCATATTGAAAGGACAAAAGCTGGAAGCACTTCTTTTGAAAACTGGTACAAGACAAGGATGCCCTCCCTCACCACTCCTATTCAACATAGTATTGGAAGTTCTGGCCAGGGCAATCAGGCAAGAGAAAGAAAGAAAGGTATTCAAATAGGAAGAGAGGAAGTCAAGTTATCTCTGTTTGCAGATGACATAATTTTATATTTAGAAAACCCCATCATCTCAGCCCAAAAACTTCTTGAACTAATAAGCAACTTCAGCAAAGTCTCAGGATACAAAATCAATGTGCAAAAATCACAAGCATTCCTTTACACAAGCAATAGACAAGCAGGGAGCCAAATCGTGAACGAAGTCCCACTCAATCACTACAAAGAGAATAAAATATACAGGAATATAGCTAACAAGGGAAGCAAAGGATCTCATCAAGGAGAACTACAAACTACTGCTCAGGCAATAAGAGAGGACACAAACAAATGGAAAAACATTCCATGCTCATGGATAGGAAGAATCAATATCATGAAAATGGCCACACTGCCCCAAAGTAATTTATAGATTCAATGCTATTCCCATCAAACTACCACTGACATTCTTCACAGAACTAGAAAAAAACTACTTTAAATTTCATATGGAATCAAAAAGGCCATATAGCCAAGACAATCCTAAGCAAAAAGAACAAAGCTGGAGGCACCATGCTACCTGACTTCAAACTATACTACCAGGATACAGTAACCAAAACAGCATGGTACTGGCACCAAAACAGACATATAGACCAATGGAGCAGAACATAGACCTCAGAAATAACAACAGACATCTACAACCATATTCTCCTTGACAAAGCTGACAAAAACAAGCAATGGGGAAAGGATCTTCTATTCAGTATATGATGCTGGGAAAACTGGCTAAACACTGAAACCGGACCCCTTCCTTACACCTTATACAAAAATTAACTCAAGATTGGATTAAAAACTTAAACATAAAACTCAAAACCGTAAATGCCCTAGAAGAAAACCTAGGCAATACCATTCAGAACACAGGCATGGACAAAGAGTTCATGAGGAAGACACCAAAAGCAATTGCAACAAAGGTCGAAATTGACAAATGGGATCTATTTAAAGAGCTTCTGCACAGCAAAAGAAACTATCATCAGACTGAACAGGCAACCTACGGAATGGGTGAAAAATTTTGCAATCTACCCATCTGACAAAGGTCTAATACCTAGAATTTGCAAGGAATTTGAACAAATTTACAAGAAAAAAACAAACAATCCCAACAAAAAGTGGGCAAGTGATATGAACAGACACTTCTCAAAAGAAGACGTTTATGTAGCCAACAAACATATGAAAAAAAACTCAACATCACTGATCATCAGAGAAATGCAAACCAAAACCACAATGAGATACCATCTCACACTAGTCAGAATGGTGATTATTAAAAAGTCAGGAAACAGTAGATGCTGGCAAGGCTATGAAGAAACCAAAATGCTTTTATACTGTTGGTGGAAATGTAAATTAGTTCAACCATTGTGGAAGACAGTGTGGTGATTCCTCAAGGATCTAGAACCAGAAATACCATTTGCCCCAGCAATCCCATTACTGGGTATATACCCAAAGGAATATAAATCATTCTACTATAAAGACACAAGCACACATATTTTTACTGCAGCACTATTTACAATAGCAAGGACATGGAACCAACCCAAATGCCCATCAATGATAGACTCGATAAGGAAAATGTGGTACATATACACCATGGAATAATAACAAATAATAACAAATGAGTTCATGTTCTTTACAGGGACATAGATGAAGCTGAAAGCCATCATCCTCAGCAAACTAACACAGGAACAGAAAACCAAACACCATATGTTCTCACTCATAGTGGGAGATGAATATTGAGAACACATGGACACAGAGAGGAGAGTAACACACACCAGGGCCTGCTGTATGGCTGAAGGGAGGGAACTTAAAGGACAGGTTAATAGGTGCAGCAAACCACCATGGCACATGTATACCTATGTAACAAACCTGCACGTTCTGCACATGTATCCCATTGTTTACAAACCTGCATGTTCTGCGCATGTAATCCTTTTTTTTTTTTTTTAGAAGAAACAAAGGAAAAAAAAGACTTAGTACAAAGCTATAGTAACTAGGACAGTGCAGTACTGGCATAATCACTGGCAGAGAATTAAGACCCAAACATCTATGGTCAACTGATTTTCATCAAGAGTGCCAAGATCATTCAATAGGAAAAGGATTTGTTTAACAGTCTCTTAAACAAATGGCACAGGGACAACTGGATAGCCACAAGCAAAGAATCATTTATACCTTTTTCTCACGCCCAATAAAAAAAGTATCTCGAAAATGGATCAAATATCTAAATATAAATGCTAAAACTATAAACTCTTAGAAGAAAACATAGGGTAAATCTTCATGATCTTGGGTGTGGCAAAATGTCTTAAGATATGATCCAAAAAGTACAAGTAAGAAAAGAAAAATCAATAATTGGACTTCACCAAAATTTAAAACTTTTATTCTTCAAAGAACATTATTAAGAAAGTGAAAACAAGGCTGGGCATAGAGGCCAAGGCAGGTGGATTGCTTGAGTCCAGCCTGGGCAACATAGCAAGACCGTATCTCATTAAAAAAATTAAATTAAAATAAAAAAAAAGAAAGTGAAAACAATCCTTAGGATGGAGAAAATATTTGCAAAGCACATATCTGATAAGGAATTTGTACCTGGAATACATAAAAACTCTTACACATCAGTAGTGAAAGGAAGGAAGGGAGGGAAGGAGGGAGGGAAGGGAGGGAAGATGGGAGGGAAGGAAGGAAGGAAGAGAGGGAGGGAAGAAACCGAATTAAAAATGGGCAAAGGATTTCAATGGACATTTCTTTAAGAAGATATACAAATGGTAAATAAGCACATGAAAATATGCTCAGCATCATTAGTCATCAGGTAAATGCAAATTAAACACATGAGATAGCGCTTCACACCCACTAGAATGGCCATAATCAAAAGGACAAATGTTGACAGGGCCGTAGAAAAATCAGAACCCTCTTATGCTGCTGGTGGTGATGTACAATGGTGCAGACACTCTGAAAAACAGTCTGGCAGTTCTTCAAAAGGTTAAATATAGAATTACTGTTTGACCCAACAGTTCCACTCCTAAATACATATCTAAGAGAAATGAAAATACATGTCTACACAAAATCTTACACACAAATGTTCATAGCAGCATTATTCATTATGGCTAAAAGGCAGAAACAAACCAAATGTCTATGAACTGATGAATGGATAAGTAAAATATGGTATAGTCATACACTGGAATATTATTTGTCCATTAAAAAAATAAGGTACTGATACATGCTACAACATGGATGAACCTTAAAAATATTATACTGAAATGTTTAAAGTAAAAGAAACCAGCCATAAAAGTCCACATTACATGATTCCATGTATATGACATGTCCAGAATAGGCCAATCTATAGGTACAGAAGCAGGGGAATAGGAGAGTTGGGGGTGATAGCCGATGGATATGGGGTTTCTTTTTGAGGTCATAAAAATGTTCTACAAGTTGACTGTGGTGATTGCTGTACACTTCAAATGGATGAATTATATGGTGTGTCAATTATTTCTTAAGGAAGCTGTTACCCTCCCACCAAAAAAATCACAATAAATGTAAATGGACTAAATTTTTCAATTAAAACACGAAAGTGATGAGCCGCTAACATGGCTCAACATGACATAGACATGGCTGGGCTGGGGAAAGTGGCTAAGACTCTCTTTGGTATCTGCCCAGCTTTCTTATCACTCCAACTCTCAACCTCAGAAACAGCAGGCCAAAAGGACTGTCATTTCTCTACTCTTACGCTCACTCCTTCTGGAGACCTGAGTGAGGTCCACCTGCCCCAAAATGAAGACACTCAGACTCAAGTGGAATGAATCCATCTCCAAGAGGTCACTTCTGCCTAATAAATAAGTGGCTCCCAAAGACTTCAGGTCTCTAAAGGAGCCCACTGAAGGAATGACTGGTAACAGGAACTATTGGGAAATGGGGCCACTCCTCAAGGAAATCCATCTACTGAATTGGTGCAATCAGCACAAGGGAGCTGGAGGTAGAATGATACAGATAGTTCTCAGCACTTTCTGATGGTGGGCCATGGAAATATACAGTCAGTCACACTACTTAGAGTTTGCTTAGATGTTAAGCACAGATTCTGGAGTTTGAATCTGGACTTACAGTTTACTAGCTGGGTAACCTTTGGAAATTAGGTCCCACTGTGCCTCAGTTTCCTCACCCAAAAAATGGAGAAATAAGTTTCATGTAAGGCTTGAAACTGTGCCTGGCACATGAAAAGAGTTCTAGAAATACTGATTGTTATTATTTGTTAGTATTACAGTTTCATAACACTAAGCTTATTTGACCTTATCATAACCCATGAGAGGGATGGGGATTGCTCATCTCCTTTACAGATGAGAAAACCGAGGTTCAGAGAGAATAAGTGATTGATTAGCCCAAGAGCCAGCACTGGAGGGCAGCACTCCTGGTACCAGCCATCCTGCAGCTCTACCACACCCTGAACAGCATCTGGTGACCCAGATTATGATTTCTACTCTGCCAATCACTTGCTCCCTGACCTTAGGCAAGTCACTTCGGTAACCACCCCGGCTTTTTCCAGCTATAAAATGAGAAGTGAGCTATGTAGGTGAATACTAAGAGCCCTTGTTTAGCTAACATTCTATGATTGCAAGATGAGCGCAAGTGAACTGGATGTGATTGGTCACAGAAGAATGAGCAACTTGGAGAGTGGAAAGAGAGGGCTTTTCTAGAACCATGTGTTCGAAATTGGGAGTCCTCAGAGGGGCTGCAGGAAGGTGAGGGTTCCCACAAGTGCCATATTTGAGGGTTGGGGTAGTGTCACCTGGAGAGTAAAGGAAAAGGAGAAGTCAGAAGAGGATAAAGCTGGGAACAGCAGGGTCCTGCCTGCGCTGGTGAGAAAGCACCAAGTGAGTCAGCTGTGACTCTCTCTGTCTGTGCCCCCAGGGCCCTGGGTGTGGTGAAGGAAGCCGTCTGAGCAGCGGGCAGGAGGGGCTGAGCTCAGGGTGAAGGCTGGCAGCAGGGCGGGTCAATGGAAAATACCCATCTGAACTGCCACATGTCCTGACTGGATACATGCTTTAAGAGGGTCAGTCTCAAAGAATCCAGTGTCCATGGAACAAACTCTGGGTGAAGTGTGAGGATAAAAGCAGATGGCAGTAGGTCGGATAAAAAAAAATTAAATTACACTTTAGAAAGCAGGCGGGATTGAACCCATCAACAGCAAATAACAAAATACTTTTTAAATTTTAATTCCTGGAGGAATTTAAATTGCTCCTCGAGCTCCCGTTTTCTATTAACGAGGTCTGGGGCTTCGTCACGTTCATTGACTGAATGGCTGATGGAACGAATAAATGACTGAAACCCAGGTGGGGGAGTTAGAAAAGGCTTCTATGGAGAAGGGTCTTGAAAGACCAGAGCTCTGGGCAGAAGGACAGAGCTGGGTGCGAGGAGAAGGGGCCGGTTCTCGGAAAATGCCAAAGGGCCCTATCCCAGAAATAACAGCGCGTGCTGGGACAGGCGCCACGAAGGGCGCAACGGAGTGGGCGTGGGAAAGACAGGACTCAGGCTCCAGGTGGGAAGCTAGCGGAATTCACCGGCCCCAACGCCCTAGCGGGTGGCTGGGACCCCTGGGCTCCTCCCACGTCCCTGCCTCCAGTCCTGGCGCGAACTCCAGGTGTCAACCCCAACCACGGCTTAGAGGCTACGGAACCCCGAGCCTCCGAGCCTCCGCCCCCCCCCCCCATTACAAAATACAAAAGGGACTAGAAATGAATGCAACACAGTCTGGGCCACAGAAGGACACCGAGCTCCGCAGAGCCTAGCGCTCCCCTCGGACTGGCCCCAGGCAGAGCCCCCTCAGCCCCAGCTCCGCGGGTCCCGCCCGCGCTCCACTCCCGGGCCCCGGCGGCGACCACAGGCGCCCGCAGCCCCTCCCCAAGTCTTCTTCTCCCGGACCTCCGCCTGGGTCCCCTACTCGCCGTCCCATTCCTGGTTTCCCTTCGAGGCGCCTCCTCCCCCGGGTTCCCCAACCAAGCAACCCCTGCCTGAGTCCCTCCCCGGGACCCGTTCCTGGAGACCCAGCCCGCAGCCTCTCCCCCGGCTACCACTCCCGAAACCCCATCCCCGACTCCCCTCCCCGCCACCTCCTCCCCCAGGGACCCCTGCGAGGGTCCCTCCGGGGGACCCCTCCCGGCTGCCACCTCCCGAGACACCCATTCCCGGCGCCTCTTCCCCGAAGTTCCTTTCTGACCGTGTTCCTCAACTCCCTCTGCCTGCTGCCCCTCTCCGGGGTCCCCTTCCCGGAGACCCCTCCCAACGCCCCGCCCAGCTCCGCGTTCCTGCCTCCTCCACCCCGGATCGCCTTCTCGGCGTCATCTCCTCAGCCCCCCTTCCCGGGTCCCTTAACCGGACAGCCCCAGTCCAGGTCTCCCCCCCCCCCCGCCGCGGCGCCCCAGGTCCGGGCGGCCCTGCCCACCGCTCCTCCCCGGGACCCGCAGACCGCGCGCCCCTCCCCGGTGCCCTCCCGCACGTGCCGTCCGCCCTCCGGGCAGCAGCCCAGCCAGCTCCCTCCCGGGGGGGCGCACGCTACCTGGATCTCGTGGATGCGGCTGAAGCCGTCCCTGCAGAGAACTCCGCCAGGTTGGCGAGAGTCCGCGGCCCCGGCATGGCGGCGAGGCTCCGGGGACCCTCGGCCCGGCCCCCGCCCGGCAGCGCTCCCGGCCGCCCCGCGCCATTGTCCTCCGCCCGCACCCCCGCCGGGAGCCGTGCGCCCGCGGGTTGGGGCCGCCTCGGGGCCCCACTACCCAGGAGCCCACCCTGCTTGGGCACCGGTTGCAGCCGGGCTCTCAGGATCCGCGCCAGCAGGGCCATGGCGCTGGTCTGCGTCGGCTTGTCTGAGCAACTTTGTTTCGGGGGCTGCCCTTTGGGTTGCTGTTTCCTCCGTCTTAACTTGTCGGAGCAGCGCTTCTCCGAACTCCTGCCGCCTGGGCATCAGTTTACACAGACCCTTATTAAAGGCTCCCTCCCCGGGGGCTGGGAAAGTCTGTGATTAGACTGCAAGAGAATGAGGCTATTATTATTTCTTCACATCATATTAATTCACACTTAAGCGTTCCTTGAAACCACCAAGTTTTAAGGCCAACCCCACTTCCAACCGTAGCCAAAAAAATAGTCTCCTGGGATTTTTAAAATTATATCCGTCCTTCGAAATGACTGCTGAAGGTGTACTAAAGAAATATTTGGTCTTTCTTGCATTTTAGAAACAATTCTTTATGATTTCAACTCAGATTATTGTAACTCAGCATTAAAGGTGGGGCGGGAAGAAAAACGTGAGATGATTTTGCACGTAGTTTCTACTGTTGTAAAATGACCACATCATTATCTTGCCACGGGCTTTCATAAAGACAATCGGTCAATTAGGATGGCTTTCTCCTGGCTCATTGCTTTTATTCCACACACCACTGGAAGCGGTGAGGACCAGGTGAGGGTGAGCGACTTTGTGCCTGGGGCGTTTGTCTGGTGCCTCACAAGGACAGGTCCTGTTGCACAAGGCTTGGAGACGAGAAATCATCTTCAGCAGAGGGAAGGAAAGGGGTCCACACCTAGATTCGGAGCCTAGTACGGGGCAGCACAAAGAAGCGGCCGGCACAGGGAGGGACTGAGCGTGGGAAAGGCCAGATGTGTGTCACGTGGTTTCAAGGAAGGGAATTATACTTTTCCTAGTCAATTGTTCAACAGTTCACTGAGTTACATTATTTCAAGATTTCATACAGTTTGTACTCATGCATCTAAAGGTAAAAAAGAAGATTTTTTTAAGTCTACAAAGTACTGTTACTAAGCATTTTTTTTTTTTAAGACCAGAGAGGGAGGCAGAGGGCGGTGGCTCACACCTGTAATCCCAGCACTTTGGGAGGCTGAGGCAGGCAGATGACTTGAGGTCAGGAGTTCGAGACCAGCCAGGCTAACATGGTGAAACCCCGTCTCTACTAAAAATACAAAAAGTAGGTGGGCAGTAGTGGTAAGTGCCTGTAATCCCAGCTACCCGGGAGGCTGAGGCAGGAGAATCGCTTGAGCCCAGGAAGTGGAGGTTGCAGTGAGCTGATCCTGCCATTGCACTTCAGCCCAGGGAACAGCAAGACTCCATCTCAAAAAACAAAAACAAAACAAAACAAAAAAACAAGCAGAGAGGGCTCTGGCAGTGTTGCCCAGGCCGGAGTGTGGTGGCTATTCACAGACACTATCACTGGGCACTATGCCTTCCAACTCCTGGACTCAAGCCATCTCCCACCTCCACCTCCCCAGAAGCTGGGAGTACAGGCACATGCCACCATGCCCAGATAAAAATATTTTATTTATTTATTTTTTAAATTAATTATTATTATTATTATTTTTTGGGACAGAGTCTCACTCTGTCACCTGGCGCCAGGCTGGAGTGCAGTGGCGCAACCTTGGCTCACTGCCAACCTCCCCCACCCGGGTTCAAGCAATTCTCCTGCCTCAGCCTCCCGAGTAGCTGGGACTACAGGCACGCCACCACGCCCAGCTAATTTTTTTGTATTTTTAGTAGAGACAGGGTTTCACCATGTTGACCAGCATGGTCTCGATCTCTTGACCTCGTGATCCGCCCGCCTCGGCCTCCCAAAGTGCTGGGATTTTTATTTTGTTTTTTAGACACTGGGTCTCACTGTGTTGCTCAGGCTGCCCTTGAACTCCTGGGCTCAAGCGATCCTCCCCCCTGAGTAACTGGCACTACAGGTGCAAGCCACTGCACTGAGCTAAATATTTTATTTTTAATGAATAGTTTATACCTTTACAACTCTGTGAAATCTACATTGCATTTGAATAATTGAAGTATCATGTAAGTGAAGCAAAGAAGGCTATAGTTATTCAACTTACAGAATTTGATTAATAATGCCAGGTGTGGTGGCTCACACCTGTAATCCCAGTAATCTTGGAGGCCAAAGCAGGAGGACTGCTTCAGCCCAGGAGTTCAAGACCATCCTGGACAACATAGCAAGACCCAGATACTAAAAATTTAGCTGGGCGTGGTTGTGTGTGCCTGTAGTCCCAGGCAGAAGGATTGCTTGAGCCCCAGAAAGCCACAACTTCAGTGAGCCATTATTATGCCACTGTACTCCAGCCTGGGCAACAGAGCAAGACCCTATCTCTAAAAAAAGAAAAGAATTTGATTAATAAGTACTCAGCAACTCTTATTTATAAGGCATGATAGCTGCAAAGTACTCAGAGTAAGACCTTGGAACTGCCTTTAGGAGCCCACATAACCAATTTGAGGAATAAAACAGGTACACAAATACAAGCCAGGTTACTCGGTCACAAAACTGGTGTTGAATATGTTTGGAATTTGTGGCAATAAGCGATCACATCTAGTTATAGGGTAGGAAGGAGCAGTGCAAAAGAAAGGCCTCCTGAAGGAAGTAGCATTCAGGCAGGAATTGAGGAAAGGGCCCGTTTAGCAGGCAGAAGTGGGAGGCAACCTGGCTAGCCAACAGAGGATGAAGAATGGCACAATCGCCTTGCTCTAGGAGAGCCTTTTAAAGTTTTGCAGGGAGTTACTGGTCCTCAAGAAGTCATTAAAGGACCACATGTGTAGAAGTCAATTCAGTCCATTCTGGATGTGAAACTGCTCAATGTAGATAAAAAATGATTTATGGTTGTTAAACAATCATATATTAAACTGTTCAATATAGATAAACAATGATTTTAGAGGCAGCTGGTTCTCTATGAAGGCTAATTAAGGAAAAGACTGAAGTAAGGAAAGGATGAAAGAGGAGAAGGAAGAATACAGAGAAAGATAGGGAGAAGAAAGGTTTAAACACACATGGAGACAGGGTTCTCCAGAGCTCCCTGCAGCTCCCCCTGCTCTCCTGCGTCTTAGATATCATCTCTGCTGCTGTCTAAAGCTGGTTTCCATAATTACAGAAATAAACAAAGATACAGTTTCTGAAATTTGCCTTGAGCTCTAATGATATTAAGTCAAAGGCTATTTTTTTTATTATTATACTTTAAGTTCTGGGATACATGTGCCGAACATGCAGGTTTGTTACATAGGTATACATGTGCCATGGTGGTTTGCTGCACTCATCAACCCATTGTCTAGGTTTTAAGCCCCGCCTGCATTAGGTATTTCTCCTAATGCTCTCCCTCCTCTTGTCCCCAACCCACTGACAGGCCCCAGGGCATAATATTCCCCTCCCTGCATCCGTGTGTTCTCATTGTTCAACTCTCACTTACAAATGAGAACATGCAGTGTTTGGTTTTCTGTTCCTGTGTTAACTTGCTGAGAATGATGGTTTCCAGCTTCATCCATGTTCCTGCAAAAGACATGAACTCATCCTTTTTTATGGCTGCATAGTATTCCATTGTGTATATGTGCCATATTTTCTTTATCTAGTCTATCATTGATGGGCATTCGGGTTGGTTCCAAGTCTTTCCTATTGTAAATAGTGCTGCAATAAACATATGTGTGCATGTGTCTTTACAGCAGAAGGATTTATAATTAAGCCAACGGCTATTTTAGGGTCTCAGTACATTGGTATAAATTATCAGTCTGAAACTCTGCAATAGAGCAGGATGCTGCTTTCTTATTACTGTTTTGTAGGTAACTATTATTAGTGGAAAACATATATGAACCCAGAAATAGAATAAATCATCCTGATTGAAAGAGTATATTACATATATATATGATATATATATATATGTAACATTACTTCAGTCTCTGAGTTTTCTGTAAAAATATTGCCTTCATGATAAAAAATTATTTAAAATAAAAGTAAATGACTGTCATTGATTTGAGGAATTCAATACAGGGGGCAGGGAATAAAGGATGGAATGTTGTAAGAAATCTTAAATGTAAGTTTAGAAAAACTGAAAAAATACTTTTCCAAAATAGGAAAACACCGTCCATTTGTCTGTTCCTTTCCCTTCCAGTGAGCAAGAAAAACAGAAGTGAGGTTCCAACAGGAGGGCACCACTTGTCCTTGTCTGAACTTAAACCAGGAGATTCCGTACAGATGTATTCCTTCAAGAAAACCAGCCTGTTGGCAGTAATAGAGAAGCACGAGCCTCTCCCAACAACAGCCAGGGACAACAGCAAAACAGGAAAAAGGATTGCCCTCTAAAAGGTAAATAAACTCCATACACAATAAACTATCACCTGTGGAAGTTAAACCAAGAGACAGTGTTTAACACCTCCCAGAACTCCAATCCAGATGACCACGGATAAATCTCTAGCGTGCGAGACAGAAATGTCAGGGCTGTTAGGTAAGCAGAGGGTAATGAAGGGTGTATATTCCTGGAATAGAACAGGGATAGTCAAACTGGAGCTCAGAAAAGGGAGCTGCTGTACATGACATTCTAGAAAGCAAGCCTCTGAATTCTGAAACCCAGACCTCCTGGTCATGGTGGGGCAGGGATGATCTTCCAAGCTTCCCTGTGGTCTGCATGAAATTCTCTCAGCCACACCAGCTTCCTGGGCTTCAATCCCAAGCCACTGACCAGTTTCCAGTTAATAATTAATGGGTAAAAAGGAAAAAGAATTAAAGGTATGAACTTGTTACTTTCCCCAGAGTCGTCAATAAAAACTAAGAACAGGGTCAAGCACGGCGGCTCACGCCTGTAATCCCAATACTTTGGGAGGCCGAGGCAGGCAGAACACAAGATCAAGAGTTCAAGACCAGCCTGACCAACATGATGAAACCCCGTCTCTACTAAAAATACAAAAATTAGCCGGGTGTAGTGGCACGCATCTGTAAACCCAGCTACTCAGGAGGCTGAGGCAGAATTGCTTGAATCAGGGATGGGGAGGTTGCAGTGAGCCGAGATCATGCCACTGCACTCTAGCCTGGGCTACAGAGCGAGACTCCATCTCAAAAAAAAAAAAAAAAAGGCAGAACAGAAAGAAAACAAAACAAAGTTATGCTGGGAGACAGAGCTCAGAGATCTCAAGTCATCTACACTGTGAATCGGATATTGCTACTGAAGCTGTGATAATCCTGGTCACTTGAGGCAGAAAATAAACATTTCTTCCTACAAAGAATGTGGGCATTTTCCAGTGTGATCTGTCAGTCAGCAAAGCCTTAGCAGCAGTTTTTTCTTTTTTTTTTCTTTAAATCTATAGTTCTATTAAGACAAAAACTGACAGTGTAGTATGAAGTTTACATTTAAACAAAGTTTTCACAGACATCTAACACATGCCTAAAAAGATTTTACAATGTAGCTCTCGATGCAAGTCTAGACAATATCAAGAACTGATGGATCTCATGACTCAAGACAGAGCATTTTGGGTTTGTTACTTCTTAGGATTTCTTTTTAAAAGTGTGTGTGTGTGTGTGTGTGTGTGTGTGTGTGTGTGTGTGTGTGTTTTTAAAGTGAACCACTGCCCAGTATGAAAGTTTAATCTTCTCCTGGGACCAAGGTTTTTTAAGTCACCCAACTCTTGAATCAATTCAGTGAAACTTGTGCTGTCAGTGACTGAACCCTGCCACCAATGGTTTCAGAGTTCAAAGCTCAAAAAAAAGAGAACGGCTCCAAGAGTTCTCCCCACTAAGAGCATGCGCCCTTGCCTTTCCCTACTGTCTTATCTCCTCTACCGCCCTCTTCCTCCTCCCCCAACACCTCAGCCAGTGGCTTGGATGAACAAGTGGATATTTATAATTTTGTTGTTAGAAAAGAAAGGTCTTCTAATTTCAGGAATTAGCACTTCTGAGACAGAATGATCTGCTTGTGCTGTATACTCTCCAATAAAAAAGACCTTCCCTCCTCAGTCACTTTCCATTTCCAAAACGGCAACTTTGGTAACTTACGAACTGGTTCAGTCCTTTGTGGGGGAACACCTTGGCTTATAGGTTTCAGACATTCACAGCTTTTAAACAGTCTCTCACAGTCCTTATTTATGGTGCCAATGACATTTTTTTGAAAAGTAAAATATTCTGAACATAGAAGCATATCATTAGTTGTCTGTTCTTTCCATTGCTTCACCATTTCCTCTTTCAGGCCCCCAAATTTAATCAAAATGATGCTACCCATCTCCCTTTCTCCCCTCCCCATCCCTCCCTCCCCCAAATAATACACCAGAAATAGCCAAAAACTACACACATGCTATGCTGTAAAAATGCAGAGTTAACACTATTGGGAAGAAGGCTGTGGGTTGTGGAGATGCTCTTTGAAGATCTACAGTATATTTTTGCTCTCCCACACACCCAATTCTGCAAGTTCTGTCCTTCATAGAAGGCCCTTTGCTTTTCTCAGCAAAGTGCAGAAAAGGTTGCCTTGAAACACTTATCCCCCTTCCCCTCCACTGGGACGGGGTGTGCAAACTATACAGCTTGGAACGGCTTTAAAGCACTTGGGCTGCTGCAGGGCACAGAAACTATACTGACTCTTCAAAGGACATCGTCTCCAGCCACGTCTATGGTGTCAAGACAAGTAGAACTCCTTCCCTTCCCACTTGAAACCCACAGTCAGACGTGACAGGGGCTGGTATTCAGAAGAGTTAATTCTTGTCATCTTTTTTGTCATCGTCCTCCGAGGGGGTAGAATGCCACATCAGCCTTTCCTCATAGAAGGATATGACAACCTGTGGGCACTTGACGTTGGCTTCCTTGGCAGGGACCAGGTCAGCCTCATCAGAGTTTTTCCATTTCATTAGGAACATGAGCTCTCCACTGGAGTCTGTAGCTCCAATAATCCGCTCCGGCTCCAAACCCCGAGCAAAGCCTCGTGGCTTTTCTGACTCTTCTTTCTCCTTCTTTGGTTTGCTCTCTTCCTTATCTTCAGAATCAGAATCAGCTTTGCGCTTGCCTCCCTCCGATTTATCTGTCTCACGTGCTGTTTTCTGTGACTGCAGAAACTCGGCAATGAGGTTGGGGCAATCCAGATTCTCTTCTGGCTCCCACGTGTTGTCCTCATCTGAGAACCCCTTCCACTTTAGGAGGTACTCCACTTCGCCCTTTACCACTCGACGGTCGAGAACTTTTTCCACCACATATTCCTCTTCTTCCTCTTCTAGCACCTCCTCCACTTTCTTCTTGTTTTGTTTTTTCCCCATAGCGCCCGCCGGCTTTCTGGTATAAAGGGTGACGCTCAGAGCAGCGCCCAAGAGCCGGAAAGGGATCGGTGCTGCGCTACTGGCGCGTCGCGTCGGGTGGGCCGGGGGCGTGGCGCCCAGGAAGGCAGCAAGCCGGGTGGCCGCAATGGAGCCCCTCACTGGAGCAGCGTACCGCAGGCCCCGCCAACGGCCCTCCCCTCAACCGAACAAAAGAGCACCGCAAGCGCCTCCCCGCCGCACGCAGCGCCGCCCGCCGCACGCAGCGCCGCCCGCCGCACGGCACCATGGTCCTCGGGGTCAGTCCAGCAGCAGTTTTTTTCACTGCCAAATTGCTCCAACTTTCCATGATGAAGAATTGTTGTTTTCATTGATCAGCTTTATCAAATACTGGTTTACGTTTTAAGCATATGCTGAGCATCACGCACTATCCTAGGCACCTCTGAATCCATTTGGTCCTCACAGCTACTCTGTGACATGGGCACATTATCCTCCTTCACAGATGAAGAGACAAGTTAAAGAGATGTTCCCAAAAGAGTTAAGTTAGGAGCAAAGTTAATACTTGAACGCAAATCTGCTTCCAAAGTTTTTATACCTTTCACCACACCTGCTTTGCATGAAAGTGATGAGAATTTTGAGTAGGCACTGAATAGGGGCTGTGCTGCCTGACACTCACTGTTTCTGAGATACTGATGATGGGATGGTAACTGAGAATGAGACGCTGGTGAATTCCGAAGGGAAGGTATGCATCAGCAAAACCACAGGGGAAGACAGTAGGTTTGCTCACTCACCTTTGTTTGGAAAGCCTTCCTCCCACATTCCCTGGCAGTGCTGGTCAGTCCCAGAGGTTTGGATGGGGTTGGCTCCCCACGGCCCCTCACCCGGGGGTTGGGGGACAGAGTCGGAGGCAGAGTCCTCCGTGGGACTTCTGCTAGAACAATCACTGCAGACACGCTCTTGTTTGGGAATTGCAATCTGAAGGCCCCTGGAAGCTTGGGAATGCAGGCAGCCATCTGTCCAGAGACCAGCTGATGGAGAAAGCCCTGACACCCTCATGGGAGACACCTGCCATCCAGCTATGCCTAGAGGAGACTACCGCCCCCTCTTTAAATTCCAGCTTTGTGAGTCAGCACATGCTCTCTGTCTCTCTGTCTCCCCCCCCCACCCCAAAGTGGCATTTATCTTGGTGGCTCAGGGTGTGGTACTCAATCTTGCAGATTCAGATTCAGTTCTGGGAGAGTCTCACTAAACTGCCCTTTTCCCAGCCTGTTTCCTCCCTTGGACATTGGCAGGGTGCCTGGCAAGCCCAGTCCAGGCTCTTGTCTGTGACAGATCTGCCATCCTTTAACTCTTTCCCAGGCTTCCTTGTTTACATAACACATTTCCAGCCAGAGCGGTGAGCTGTAAACATCTTGAGGGCTGGGGCAGTGTCTGACTCATGACTGGATTCACCCAAGCCAATGCAGAGCAGGAACCTAGTGACATTAAAACATGTTTAAGAGCAAATTTCTGTTTGAGTCAGCAAAATAAAGAAATTCAGTTCCAGTACCAAGAGAAATAAACCAACCACAAAACACTTTGCCGAATGGAAACTTGTTCTGCAATGGTAAAGCATGACTTTAACTTTAGCCAAATTACTTCCCAGGAGTCAACTAATTCGTGATCTCACTGTCCACTGAAAAAAACTGTTCTTAGTCTGTTCAAGTCATTGTAATATACGCTGACTTGTACACAGCAGACATCTCTTTCTCCTAGGTCAGGAGGCTGGGCATCCGAGATCAGGGTCAGCATGGTTGAATTCTGGTAAGTGCTCACTTCTGGGCTGCAGACAGCTGTCTTCTCACTGTGTCCTCAGGTGGTGCGAGGGCAAGCGAGGTTTCTGGGGTCTTTTTTATAAGGGCACTAATCCCACTCATGAGGGCACCATCCTCATAACCTAATCACTTCCCAAAGGCCCCACCTCCTCATACCATCATCTTGGGAGTTAGGATTTGCACCAATTAATTTAGGGGGACACAAGCCTTCAGACCACAGCAGCTGTGGTGCAGACGTTGCCAAGGCCTAGTGCCTCCTTCTGTCATCTTGCAGATGCAGCTCAGAGTGGCAGGAGCTGTGCCCTGGCCCCCGTCCTGAGGCGCCGGCCCTGGCCAGCCCTGTTCACTCCAGGTGGACCCTGATGCCTCACACAAGATTCACACACAGGACACAGGCACTTCATGGAGCAACATGTTTTTATTTTTTAAAAAATGAATTATTTGTAACAAATAGGGCACAGAGGCTTTTATAGATTAAGTAATTTGTAGGTTTCTTTTTATTATGGCTTCTAAATTACCTAAAATCATTCATTCAAGGCTTGTTTTTAATTTTGTTTTGAGAGTGTCAACTCTTTTAACTTGAGATGCTATAGGATGGGGTTTCGTCTTAGGATTCTTTTCTTGGATATGTCATTTATATTCTGATACTTTTGAAAACACATGATCAATGACAATACCATTGCCTGATTTGTGTGCCATACTTATAACTTACAACATACATTATTTTAGCATACATTCTTTTCATGTGACCCTCTCAATAACTCTTTGACAAGGCAGGTCAGAGACTAATTACTATAGATTATTCAAGCGGCCTGCTCCAAGTCAGACAGAAGGCAGGCAGCCAAGATGACTCTCGTTTTCCCAGCTCCTAGTACCACACTCTTTCCTCTCCCCTTACATGTCCTGATAGAAATCAAACTTAGGTTTGAAAATATCTTATTGATGTATTTCCTGCCATGTTGATCACCACCTGCGGAGGTCTGTCCTGCAGACCCTGACTCAATGATCAATGAATAAATGCACTCTCACACCTATTTCAGTGATTCAAGGGGGCTAGGGATGGTTGTGAGCTGCTTTCAGAGGGCGACTGCAGCCAGTCAGCAAAGACCCCCTGTCCCATCCTCACATTTATTCAGTAAAGATTTCGTAACAGATGTTCTAAGTCAATAGACATGTGGATAATTAACATGGTTAAAAGAGTGGTTTCATGAATGATAAAAGCTTCAGGTTCTGAGGCCCAGAGTAAACACTGTTAATGGGTAGATTCCCCTGTGCTCTCCCCCTGAGAGGGCCATCCAGCACCAAGTTTACATGAGGAAACAGAGTAGAGACAAAGGGATTGGGGTAAACGGATTTAACTGGGAAAGCCTCTTATTTTCCCTATTTTTTCCCTAATCTATTGTAAATGAGCCAGCTGCCTTTAGCCTGCCCCAATAAAACCTTTCAGCCTTCCAAAAGGTTTGAGAACACAATCTATAACTTTCCCTAAGATTTCCCTAATATTTTGCCAGTCACCCCGAGTGAATCTCAACACAACATCCCAGAATTTGATGAGAGTGCCATCTATTTGTTATGATCTGTGATTGTTGAGTTCCTTGTATGTGGAGGATACCAAGCCAGGTTGACTAGAATGTGAGCTTGCCTACCCAGACACCAATTCCCATGTCCTTTGTCCAGTGGCATTATTTCAAGTTCACTCTTTCTGGTGCACAGTTTTATGAGTTGTGAAAACATATACAGTTGTATATCCCCCACTACAGTCAAGATATAGAACAGTTCCATCACCTCAAAAGATTTTTTTATGCTCTTTTCTAGTCAACCCCAGCTAGGCCCCTATAGTTTTGCCTTTCCCAAAATATCATATGCACAGAATCATCCAGGAGACAACCTCCTGAATCAGGTTTCTGGCTCTTAACATAATACATTTGGGATTTACCATGTTCTTTCATTTATCAGGATCTTGTCCCTTTTGCTTGCTGAGTGGTATTTCATTATAGGAATGTACTCTCATTTATGGATCATTCTGATCAATTCGGGACATTTGGATTATTTCCAGTTCTTGGTAATTATGAATAAAGTCACTCTAAGCATTCATGTACAGGTTTTTGCATGAATAAAACACCTAGGGGTGAGAATACTGCACTCACAGTACATTTTTATTCCCTCAACACTTTCCTGCCCCATTTAGGGCTGATTTCATCATGTTTTGATCTCATCTTAGTCAACTGATGTGTCAGCATTGAGCCCACAAGAGGCTACATGGCTTCCCAGTAAAATGAGAGACTCCTGGAAGACAGATTCCAGAAGAGGGCATGCACATTCCTGCTTCCAAGCCCTGCTGCACCGCTCCTCATTACTCGAGTAATGTCTGTTGTCTTCTCTGCCTAGTTAATTGCTCCCATCACTGGGACAGGTGAAGTTCCACTCCTTCATGGAAGTTCCTTCTGGCCACCTCATAGCACAGAATATGCATTCTCTTTCCAAATCACTTTGCGTCTATCTTCTGCCATGCCATCGTGCCTTGTGACATCTTTGAGATTGGTATCTGTGCTTTTCTGCATTAAACTTGAGGGCTTTGTAGGTACAGGATTAGGATCCCCATTTCATAGGTGTGGAAATTGAGAGCGAGAGAAGGGAAGTGACTAAGAGAAGGTGGCACCTGCTGATCATCCACTACCAGATGCCATCAGGCCTCCCCTAAACAGCATGTAGTCCCCCTCTTCTTTAGATGAGAACACTGAGACTCAGAGAGGTGCAGTTATTTGCCCAAGTCACACAGCTGGGCACTGAAAGCTGGTCTTATATGGCTTCAAACTCAGATCTGTCTATGGCACATCTGGGCTTCAGGCACCATGTAGCAGGAGGCTCCAGGGCACTTGGTTTTAGAACTGACAGGGGCCTGTCCTCCCACACACTCCAGGCTGCATCACCTTTTGATTTCCAGGCTAACTCCTGACCTGAGCCCTCCCCACCTTCCAGGGCAGAGAATGTACCAGGCTGACTGATGTTCTAGGCAAGAATGTGGGGTGCTTAGGGATGACCATTGTGTTGGGTGTGGGTGCCAGGGTTCTGCCATCCCTGACTGCTATGATCTGAATATTTCCCTCCAAATTCATGCTTTAGAAACTTAATCCCCAATGCAGTATTGAGAGGTGGCTCCAGCCTCATGAATGAATTGATGCTGCTATAAAAAAGGGTTTGTAGGCCAGGCACAGTGGCTCACACCAGTAATTCCAGCACTTTGGCAGACCAAAGCAGAAGGGTGGCTTGACGCCAGGAATTCTAGACCAACCTGGGCAACATAGTGATACCTCACAAGGAAAAAATTTAGCCCAGCATGGTGGTACATGCCTGTAGTCTCAGCTACTCAGAAGGATGAGGCAGAAGGATGGCTTCAGCCCAGGAGTTTGAGGCTGCAGTGAACCATGATTGTGGCATTACACTTCAGCCTGGGCAACAGACCAAGACCCCATCTCTAAAAATAAAAATAAAATTTGAGAAAGAATTTGTGGGAGAGGCCTTACCCCTTCTGCCTTCCGCCCCGTGAGGACACAAAAAGAAGGTCCTCATCTGATGCTGTTGCCTTAATCTTGGACTTCCCAACCTCCAGAACTGTGAGAAGATAAATTTCTGTTCCTTAAGAAAATAATCGAGTCTGTGGTGCTGTTATAGTAGCACAAACAAACTAAAATACCGCCCTTTCCCTTCCCACGTGCCCATGGGCAGGCTTCCAGAGGAGCCCAGTAGCAGCCTGGGAGTCCCGGGGTTTGCAGTGTGGGGAGCTCCCAGGACAGCTGTGCCTGCAGGAAATTGGAGGAGGAGAAAATATTCTGGTTTACTCTCTATTCAGTCACCTTTTGGGGCTCAGGCCTTTGATGTCTACCATTGCATTGTTTTTCTTTTACCTATAATCTTTGTAAAGATCCACAGTCCCCTACCTAGAAGTGAGAATCAATATTTCTCCATAAAATCACCCTAACTCTCTGACGTCTTTGTTAGGCCGGTGGGAAAAGCTACATGGATTTCCACCCTCCATGAAAGTCTTCACAGACTTCAGACTGGCCCCTGAAATCAGAGGGAGGTAAGTGCTGAAATGTGCGCAGATGAAGGTAAGCCACCAGCAGGGTGAGCCACCAGCAGGGTGAGCCACCAGCAGGGTGAACCAGATCCGCTAACAACTCGACCAGCCTTCTTTGAACTGTGAAAGAAAAGTGTTATAATAATAACTATCATTTATTGCACATTTACAATACACCAGGCGTTATACAAAACATTACACAGTTTGTCAATTAATTCTCATAAAAGTCCCATGAGGCCAACATTCTTATTTATATTTTATAGATGGAGAAACTGACACGGAGGCTCACTAGACGGACCATGGCCCCCACTCAGTAAGCATTACAGTTAAACCTCAAACCCAGGTCTCAGGCTCCAAGCCCAGACATTAGCAAACACTGTGTGCTCACGGCTAAGCTTTCACACCAGAGCACTGGGGACAATGTATGGGGAATAAATGGTTTCTTCAAAAATACGCTAGCATTCTGCGATGCAATATTGTGTGATTGAAAAAAACAATAGTGTAGAAATTGGAAGAGCGGATCTCGGTTGTAGCAGGGCTGTACCTTACTATTTGACCTTAGGGAATTCACCCAAACTGCTTTTGCCTCCATTTCTTATTTGATTTCTCCATTATCAGATCAGAGGACAAGGAAGACCTGAAGAACATATCTAAATTCCAAAATGAAATCCAAACATCGCTCAGAGAAAAACTTCTTTAAGATGAGACACTTGTGAGCCAGGCAATAAAGATTGACTGGAAATCTTTTAAGAAAAAAAAAATCCAGATGAGAAACCAGAAGGAGTAAAAGATTATTTACGCCCAAAGCATGACTTTTCTAGCAAGTACTCCTACCTGGGAGGACCCTGCACTCCATGGAAGAGGCAGACACACAGACAAGGATGTGTCTCAAAGGGCTCCAAATGTGCCAGCGTCCAGCAAATGCTGCTGACAAAAGAGCAAAGAGACGGGCCACAGGGCAGGAAAACCACTGTCTAGGAGGTGGGCACGTTACTGGGATGGATGACTCCCAACGTCACCTGCAGTATGGAGAAGCTCTGCCCTTTCAGCACTGAGCCCTCACTGTTTCCATTTCTTCCTGGGCTCTCTCCTTGCTGGCCACTTCCAGGCAGACGGGGAAAGCACCAAGAGCCTTTGAAAGTCACAAAATAGGTTCAAACCCTGAGTTTCTCAGTTACCAGCTATTTGGCTGGACAGCTTAGTCGACCTCTCTGAGCTGCAGTCCCCTTGCGTGGACCATGGAGATGGTAACAACTGGATGCTGGAGAGGGCACCCATAGACCCATAAAGTCATAGTTCATGATGAAGGACTGAATGAAGGCTTCCCCCAAGCCAGGTGCAAGACAGGCACCTCTGCTCTTGCCATTGCTACACAACACTGTACTGGGATCCTAGCCAGGGCAATTACATGAGCAAAAGAAATAAAGAAGTCCGTGTTGAAAAGGAAGAAGTAAAACTTCGGTTTTGCAAACAACATGATCTTGTATGTATAAAATTCTAAGAACTGCCCACAAACACACATAAAATGTTATTAGCGCTAATCAACAAGTTCAGCAAAGCTTCAGGACACATGGTCAGTAAGCAATGTTGGTTGTATCTCTACACACTAGCCCTGAACAATCTGGAAATGAAAGTAAGAAAATAACTTCACTTACAATAGCATCAAAAAGAATAAAACACTTAAGAATAAATTTAAGAAAACAAGGACAAGAGTTGGACTTTGAAAACCATGAAACACTGCTGAAAGAAATATTTTAAGACCTACAGAAATGGAAAGACATCCCGGGAGCCAAGGGTCATAATGGCGTCTGTATGATCTTCGGAGCCTACTGCATCAGACCTCAGCCAGTCATAAAAGATGACAACCGCAGCCAGGCCAACCTTTGAACCTGCAAGGGGTGGAAGAGGAAAAGGAGAAGGTGATTTGAGCCAGCTTTCAAAACAGTATTCAAGCAAAGACCTACCTTCTCATACAAAGATAAAATACAGACAATACTCAGGGTGCCCCTGAAGAGGTTGGTAACCATGACTTCAGGAGAGAGTTGGAAGAAGAGAGAGAGCTGCTGCAAGAGAGAAAAACAGGGATCGTCCAACCCGAGAACACACAGCCTTCTCTTCAGAGTCAAAAAAGTCACAGTTAGACCAGATTCCTGCTGCCAAGCTTGATGCAGGTGACCCTCTAACAGATGAGGAAGATGAAGATTTTGAAGAAGAAAGTGACGATGATGATACTGCAGCTCTTGTTGCAGAACTGGGAAAAATTAAAAAAGAAAGAGCTGAAGGGCAGGCCAGGAAGGAACAAGAACAAAAAGCTGAGGAAGAGGATTTGTGCGGAAAACATTCCAAACGGAAATCCTCTCCTTAATCTCACTGGCCCATGCCAGCCTCAGGCCAACTTCAAAGGTAAAAGAAGGCGGGATGATGATTTGTCTTCAAGAACTGTGCAAAAGGTGTAGATGACCAGAAGAAAGACAAAAGATTTGTAACTGACGCACTGTGATCTGAATTTCACAAAATGTTCATGGAGAAATATATTACGTAGTACAGTTTTATGTGCTTAACTGAAGACTGTAAAACGTAAAGGATCATTCTGACATTTTTTGGATGTTTTTTTTTTCTTTTCCCCTGTCTAAATCATGTGTAGGCTTCCCTAATTTTAAACTCCTATCTTTTCCTTTAGAGATACCTTACTTGAGAATGGACTTGGGAATAGGTTTAACCCAGTTTGTGTTTTCCGAATGTTTCCAGTACTACTTTTTCTTGGGAAAAGCAAATCTGCCTGTAATAAATATTTTTAATCAAAAAAAAAAAAAAAAAAAGAAAGACATCTCATTTAATATATGAATTGTGAGACTTAATCTTACTAATCTTACTAATACTCCTCAAATTGATATACTCATTCAATGTAATCCCTATCAAAATTCCAGCTGCCCGTTTTGCAGTCATTGGCAATCTGATTCTAAAATATGTATAGAAATGCAAGGGACCCGGAATAGCCAAAAACATCCTTGAAAAGGAAAAACAAAGTTGAGGGACTCATATGCCCTCATTTCAAAACTTACTAAAACTTGCTTCATAGCTACAGTAATCCAGATTACGTGGTACTGGCATACAGATAGACATCTACAGCAGAGGAATAGAATTGAGAGTCCAGAAATTACCCCATAGATCTATGATCAATTTCACTTATTTATTTATTTATTTACTTTTTAGAGATGGGATCTCGCTGTGTTGACCTGGCCGGTCTCGAACTCTTAGCCTCAAGCAATCCTCCCATTTTGGCCTCCCAAAGTGCTGGGATTACAGGCGTGAGCCACCATACCTGGCCCAATTTCATTATTGACAAAAATGCCAATACAGTTAAATGGAGAAAGAATAGTCTTTTCAACAAATGGTACTGGGACAACTGGATATCCACACGCAAAAGAATGAAGTTGGGCTTTTACTTCATACCATATATAAAAATTAACTCAAAATACACCAAAGGCCTAAATGTAAGAGACAAAACTATAAAACCCTTAGAAGAAAATATAAGAGTAAATGTTTATAACCTTGGATTAAACAATGGTTTCTTAGATAAGACACTTAATGCACGTACAAGAAAAGAAAGGTTGGGCGCGGTGGCTCACGCCTGTAATCCCAACACTTTTGGAGGCCGAGGCAGCTGGATTCACTTGGGGTCAGGAGGTCGAGACCAGCCTGGTCAACATGGTGAAACCCTATCTCTACTAAAAATACAAAAATTAGCTGGACGTGGTGGCAGGTGACTGTAATTTCAGCTATTTGGGAGGCTGAGGCAGGAGAATCACTTGAACCCAGGAGGCGGGTGTTGCAGTGAGCTAAGATCACACCACTGCACTCCAGCCTGGGTGACAGAGCAAGACTCTGTCTCAAAAAAAAAAAAGAAAGAAAGAAAAAGTAGATAAATTGTAGTGAACTAACAAACTATATTTAAGATCTAAGGAGAAAAATCATATGTTTATTTCCATAGATGCTTTTTAAAAGCCCTTTGAAATTCCTCACCTACTCCTGTTTAAAAAAACTCAAGAGCATGTAATTTTTGTTTTTAAGTAGAGAGTGGGTTTCACCATGTTACCCAGGCTGCTCTGGACCTCCTGGGCTCAAGTGATCTGCCTGCCTCAGCCTCCCAAAATGCTGGTGTTACAGGTATAAGACACACCCCCTCTCTACTAAAAAAAAAAAAAAAAAAAAAATTAGCCACACCTACAGAAGGTGTGCACCTGTAGTCCCAGCTCCTCAGGAGGCAGAGGCTGCAGTGAGCCTGACTGTGCCATTCACTCTAGCCTGGGTGACAGAGTGAGACCTTGTCTCAGGAAAATAAAAAATAAAATAAAATGTTAAAACTCAAGAAAAGACCGGGAGCAGTGGCTCACACCTGTAATCCCAGCACTTTGGGAAGCCAAGGTGGGTGGATCACTTGAGATCAGGAGTTTGAGACTAGCCTGGCCCACATGGTGAAACCCCCGTCTCTACTAAAGATATAAAAATTAGTTGGGTGAGGTGGAGCACACCTGTGGTCCCAGCTACTCCAGAGGCTGAGGCAGGAGAATAGCTTGAACCCGAGAGGCGGGAGGTTGCAGAGAGCCAAGATGGCAACATGGCACTCCAGCCTGGGTGACAGAATGAAACTGTCAAAAAAAAAAAACCCTCGAGAAAATAGGAAGTTATATTATTCAGAGTACTTTTAGAGACAGGGTCTCACTCTGTTGCCCAGGCTGGAGTGCAATGGTGTCAGCATAGCTCACTGAAATCTCCAGCTCCTGGGTTTAAGGGATTCTCCCACCTAGGCCTCTCCAGTAGCTGGGACTACAGGCACACACCACCACACTCAGCTAATTTTTAAAATGTTTTTGTGGAGACAGGGACTCACTATGTTACCCAGGCTATTCTTAAATTTCTGGCGTCAAGTGATCTTCCCATCATGACCTCCCAAAGTGCTGGTATTACAGGCATGAGCCAACCCCCCTTCAAAATTTAAAAAATTTAACAATACACTCTGATGGTAAGGCAGTGGATAGACAAGCATCTCATGCATTTTTTTTTTAATTTAAAGGCAATTTTTTTTTACAAACAATGGTGGGGAGAAGCATGATAAAGGGGAGACGGCTATTATCATCGAGGCAGAGCAGGCAGCTCAGTTGGACACGGAGGGTGGCAGGCCAGGACGCCGAGTCTGGATGACTTTTGGCTTTGAAGAGGTCTTTGGGTGCTCTTGTTCCTCTATGTAACTGTCGCACATGTGCACGATGACACTTGGGGTGGACTCAGTCCCTGCATGGAGGTCATGCTTCTCTCCTGGTCCTAGTTTGGCCACAGCATAGAGGAGGTTGTAGCTGAGGACTGGCGTGGCATCGCTGGTGGGCTGCCAGCCGACAGGTAGGGGAAGGGGGCGAGATGAGAAACTGGCCAGCTGGGGTGGAGCCGAGTGCAGTTTGTCTCCATCTGTCTCTGGAGTCTGAACCTGTGCAAAGTTGAGTTTAATTTTTTCCCCTCTGAATTGGGTTTCATGAAGCTTTATCCTAGCTCGAGCTGCAGATGTAGGATTGCTGAGGTTTATGCGGACATGTCTGAAACTCTTAAATAGCTGGAACGTCACACAGTCATCATAAGTCCGGAACAGTCCCTCAAATTTTTCCTTGCTCTCTTCTCCTTCAAACACTGACTGGTGAACACTGCACGCAAATGGGGACATGTGTGCAACCCTGTAAGGGGTAATGTGGCAGCGTTTCGCAAAACGATATATGCAGGAGGGACACGAGGTTTCAGGATGGCAGTGGCTGAGGGGTTGACCGAGAGGTCCTTATGAAGTGAACGAGGCCAGGAATTACCACCTCCCCACTTCTCGCAGTCCTGGGAGCACAGCAGAAGTGTTTTTCTTTTCTTCTTCTTTGTTTTTTTAATGAACAAGTAAACCATACAAATTGTCATCATGGGACGGAGATGTACATCATCCACTGAGAGCAGAAAATTTATGAACCCCAGAGACCCAGTCCAGAAGGAAGCCTGGAAGAGAGAATTAAAGAACAAAAACAGCGCATGGTGGTTCGAGCTGCAGGGTTTTTGTTTTGTTTTGTTTTGTCTGAGATAGTCTCGCTCTTGTCGCCCAGGCTGGAGTGCAGTGGTGCGATCTTGGCTCACCGCAGCCTCCACCTCCTGAGTTCGAGCAATTCTCCTGCCTCAGCATCTTGAGTGGCTAAGATTACAGGCGCCCACCACCATGCCCTGCTAATTTTTGTATTTTTAGTAGAGACGAGGTTTCACCATGTTGGCCAGGTTGGTCTGGAACGCCTGACATAATACAAATACAAATACAAAGCAGGATATGTGAGAAGCAATTGTACAATTCATTGATTACAATTATTTCCCACTGACCTAAACTTTGATTCATGGGAATAATAAATAAATGTTCCACACCAAGAAAAAAAACTACATATGCATTTACGGCACGATCTCAGCCCACTGCAACCTCCGCCTCCTAGGTTCAAGCGATTCTCCTGCCTCAGCCTCCCAAGTAGCTGGGATTACAGGCATCTGCCACCACAGCTGGCTAATTTTTGTATTTTTAGTAGAGACAGGGTTTCACCATGTTGGCCAGGCTGGTCTTGAACTCCTGACCTCAGGTGTTCCATCCACCTCAGCCTCCCAAAGTGCTGGTGTTATAAGCATGAGCCTCCATACCCAGCCTGTTTTTTTGTTTTGTTTTGTTTTTTTAAGATGAAGTCTCGCTCTGTTGTCCAGGCTGAAGTGCAGTTGCACAATCTTGGTTCACTGCAACCTCTGCCTCCTGGGCTCAAAGGATTCTCCTGCCTCAGCCTCTCAAGTAGCTGGGACTACAGGCACATGCTTGGCTAATTTTTGTATTTTTAGTAGAGACAGGGGTTCCACCATGTTGGCCAGGCTGGTCCCGAACTCCTGAACTCAAGTGATCCTACTGCCTCAACCTCCTAAAGTGCCGGGATTACAGGCGTGAGCCACTGCGCCTGTCTCTGCCTTTACCTTTGAATCGGCAATCCCGCTTCTAGGAATTCACCCTGAAGTTATACTTCCAGCTGTAAGAAAATCCATTTGCACAAGGTTTATTATTGAAGCATTGTTTGCAATCACAGAATAATTTAAATGACTTAAATGATACACATATAACAGTGCTTAAATGAGCTATGGTAAATTTACACAATGGACCACTATGAGGTTGTAAAGAATGAGGAAGACCTCAAAGAATTGATATGATTTCTAGAATTTATTAAGTTAAAGAAAGACAAAGTGCAAAAGATTATCATCTACAGTATAATATCTATTGTGTAAGAAAGAAGAAAAAATAAAAACGGAATAAGAAAATATACATGTATCTGCTCATTTCAGCAAAAAAGAAACACAGGCAAGATAAACCGGAAACTCAAACTAGACACCTACAAGGGATGTCAGGAAACAGATGGAAAACATAAAGGAAACAGGGATAAGAAAAAGGCACTTTCCTAAATGTAACTTTTGGTGCAGTCTAGACTTTGGAATCATGTTAGCGTTTTACATACTCAAAAGAGAAAGATAAATAAAATCAACAAAGATAGGGACAATCTTACGCAAACAAGTTTGATACAAAAGCCCCCAAATGAATGAAGCTGCTGATCAAATGAATGACATAACCACACTGAAGGAGGATTGGGGAAAAATACAAGTAACACAAGATTATGACCCTCAGCCGTCAGGTCACAAACCCAAACATCCCTAACAAACACTTCACTCTAATTAAAATTAGAGTTAAATGACAATTAGAGCCATCTAATTAGAACTCTAGTTAAAATTAGAATCTAATTTTCACAGAAGCATAAATTCACAGCTCTGAAAAGACTTTAGTACATTCTACAAGGGAGCAAATAAGAAAATATTTAATATATTGTGTAGAATGGGAGCCGGTTTTCCCATTGTCAGAGAAGGAAGTTGTGAATGTAAAATAAAGGATAAAATAAACCCTGTGGCTGGGTGCAGTGGCTCATGCCTGTAATCCCAGCACTTTGGGAAGCGAGGCAGGCAGATCACTTGAGCTCAGGAGTTTGAGACCAGCCTAGTAAATGTGGTGAAATCCCGTCTCTACTAAAAATACAAAAACTTAGCTGGGTATGGTGGCAGTCGCCTGTAATCCCAGCTACTCAGGAGGCTGAGGCAGGAGAATCGCTTGAACCTCGGAGGCGGAGATTGCAATGAGCCAAGATTTCGCCATTGCACTCCAGCCTGGACAACAAGAGCGAAACTCCATCTCTAAATAAATAAATAAATAAACCCTGTGTAGAGGTGTCAGTGTGAACTCATGGGGATAAAGATACTGTTGAAATGGATATAGGTGTAGGAGAACATGTAGGTGTGTATGTATACACACTTACATAATGCTACTTCTATCACAGATCAAGTTCTCAGCTATATTTTTCTAGGCTCTGTATTCCATCCCACTGGCATATTTTTCTGTTCTGTGCCTACTGCACTATTCTTATAAATTCTCTGATATTTTTGTTTCTTTATTCTTTGACATTTATTTTACGATTAGTTTGTAAATTTCCATGAAAAATCTGGTTAAGAATTTGATTTACAACAGGTGAAACTGGCAGGTGCCATGGCTCATGTTTGTAATCCCAGCACTTTGGGAGACCAAGGCAGATGGATCACTTGAGCCTGGGAGTTCAGGACCAGGCTGTGCAACACAGTGAGACCCTGTCTCTACAAAATTTTTTTTTTTTAATTAGTCGGGCCATGATGGCACATGCCTGTAGTCCCAGCTACTGGGTTGGACTGAGGTGCTGAGGCAGGAGGATCGCTTGAGCCCAGGAGGCCAAGGCTGAAGTGAGCTTTGATTGCAGCACTGAACTCCGGCCTAGGTGACAGAGTGAGACCCTGTTTCAAAAAAAAAAAATAGATTAAATTAATAGGCTAATACAGGCACAATTGGCATATTTCATAAGATAATCCCTAAGCATTGCATGTTTTTTATATTGTAAATGGTATTTTTGTTTCAACTTCCAAATGTTTGTTGCTAAGTATATACAAAGATAATTTATATATATATAAATATACATATATATATATATTTTTTGACGCGGAGTTTTGCTCTTGTCGTCCAGGCTAGAGTGCAGTGGTGCAATCTCAGCTCACTGCAACCTCCGCTTCCTGAGTTCAAGCAATTCCTCCACCTTAGCCTCCCTAGTAGCTAGGATTACAGGCACCCACCACCACACCCAGCTAATTTTTTTTTTTTTTTTTTTTGTATTTGTAGTAAAGATGGGGTATCACCATGTTGGCTGGGCTGGTCTCGAACTCTTGACCTTAGGTGAATACAGACATGAGCCACTGTGTCCCACTAATTGATTTTTAAAAATATATCAATATTGTGCTCTGCAATTTGCATTCATCCTTCCTCCACCCGTTTGTTCTATCTGGTCCCTTGACGGATTATATGAAGCCCATCCACGTTGGTGGGGGGTGAATCTGCCTTACTCGGTCTACAGCTTCAAATGATCCTCGTTCCTGGGAACAGCCCCCCCAGACACACCAAAAAACGACCTGTCATCCCTTAACTCAGCTGACACCTAAAATTAACTACCACCTTTTCCAGATATTTGAGGGTTTCCCAGACTCTTTCTATTGATTTTGAACTTATTTCCACTGCGGGCACAGAATACAGCTTGAATGGCTTAAATACTTTCCAATGTATTAGGACTTGTAGGGCCTGAAATTGATTCTATCTTGGCAAGTGACCTGAGTATTAGAAAAGAATGCTTATACTGCTGTTACTCAGTAGAGTATTCTGTAAATGTCAATTAGGTCAAGCTGGTTAATAGTATTGTTCAAGTCGGCATAGCAGCTGCGCATCCTGGGGCTCCTGACCTCCTCACATTTGCAGCCTAGCCTGAGTTGGTCAGCACCGGAGGACCTCAGCAGCCACGTCAAAGCCCCATAGTGAAGCCAGGACTGCCTTCATTCAGACTCGGCAGCTACATGCAGCCATGGCTGACACATCCCTGGAGCATATGTGCCGCCCAGACATTGACTCACCACCCATCACAGCCTGGAACACTGGCATCATCTGTACCATTGGCCCAGCTTCACTGTCAGTGCAGATGTTGAAGGAGATGATTAAGTCTGGAATGAATGTGGCTCATCTGAACTTCTCTCATGGAACTCATGAGCACCACATGGAGACCATCAAGAATATGCACACAGCCACAGAAAGCTTTGCTTCCGATCCTATCTTCTACCGGCCCATTGCTGTGGCTCTGGACACTAAAGGACCTGAGATCCGAACTGGCCTCATCCAGGGCAGCAGCACCGCAGAGGTGGAGCTGAAGAAGGGAGCGACTCTCAAAATCACGCTGGATAACGCCTACATGGAAAAGTGGGACGAGAACACCCTTGGCCAGACTACAAGGACATCTGCAAGGTGGTGGAAGTGGCCGGCAAGATCTATGTGGATGATGGGCTTATTTCTCTCCAGGTGAAGCAGAAAGGTGCTGACTTCCTGGTGACCGAGGTGGAAAATGGTGGCTCCTTGGGCAGCAAGACAGGTGTGAACCTTCCTGGGGCTGCTGTGACTTGCTTGTCGTGTCAGAGGACATCCAGGACCTGAAGTTTGGGGTCGAGCAGGATGTCGATATGGTGTTTGCATCATTCATCCACAAGGCATCTGATGTCCATGAAGTGAGGAAGGTGCTGGGAGAGAAGGGAAAGAACATCAAGTAATCAGCAAATCGAGAATCATGAGGGGGTTCGAAGGTTTGATGAAATCCCAGAGGCCAGTGATGGGATCATGGTGGCTCGTGGTGATCTAGGCATTGAGATTCCTGCAGTGAAGGTCTTCCTTGCTCAGATGATGATTGGGTGGTGCAACCGAGCTGGGAAGCCTGTCATCTGTGCCACTCAGATGCTGGAGAGCATGATCAAGAAGCCCCACCCCACCCCAGGCTGAGGGCAGTAATGTGGCCAGTGCAGTCCTGGATGGAGCCGACTGCATTATGCTGTCTGGAGGAGATAGCCAAAGGGGACTATCCTCTGGAGGCCATGCACATGCAGCACCTGATTGCCCGTGAGGCAGAGGCCGCCATCTACCACTTTCAATTATTTGAGGAAATCTACCACCTGGCGCCCATTACCAGTGACCCCATAAAAGCCACCACCATGGGTGCCGTGGAGGCCTCCTTCAGGTGCTGCAGTAGGGCCATAATCGTCCTCACCAAGTCTGGCAGGTCTGCTCACCGGGTGGCCAGATAACGCCCACGTGCCCCTATCGTTGCTATGACACGGAATCCCCAGACAGCTTGTAAGGCCCACCTGAACTGTGGCATCTTCCCTGTGCTGTGCAAGGACCCAGTCCAGGAGGCCTGGGCTGAGGATGTGGACCTCTGGGTGAACTTGCCCATGAATGTTGGCAAGGCCCAAGCTTCCTCAAGGAGATGTGGTCATTGTGCTGACCGGGTGACACCCCCGGCTCCGGCTTCACCAACACCATGCATGTTGTTCCTGTGCCGTGATGGACCCCAGAGCCCCTCCTCCAGCCCCTGTCCCCACCCTTTACCCCAACCCATCCATTAGGCCAGAAACACTTATAGAGCTCACTCTGGGCTGTAATGTGGCACGGGGTGGGCTGGGACACCAGACAAGATAAACGCCTCACTCAAACATGGCTGTGTTTACAGCCTGCTCTGGTGGGACAGCCCAGAGCCTGGGCTGCCCATCATGTGGCCCACCCAATCAAGGGAAGAAGGAGGAATGCCGGACTGGAGGACCCAGGAGCCAGATGGCAAGAGGGTGACAGCTTCCTTTCCTGTGTGTACTCTGTTCAGTCCCTTTAGAAAATGAATGACCAGAGGACTGGCAACCCGGTCTGAGGTCAGGAAACAGCCAGCAAGAATTAGGAGCCTTAAGAGCACAGGGCAGTTGTTCTATTTAAGCCGACTCTGGCCCTGTCCCTTACTTGCTTCCCCAGCCCCCTGGGCCTCCCCAGTTCGCACCTGTCCTCGCCCTCCATCCAGCTGTCCTGCAGCAAACACTCCACCTTCCATTTTCCCCACTACTGCAGCGCCTCCAGGCCTGTTGCTATGGAGCCTACCTCTCTGTCAATAAACAACAGCTGAAAAAAAATAGTATTGCTCAAGTCTTCTATATCTTCACTGATTTTGGTCTACTTATTCTAGAAATCTACAGAAAACTTTCCTAGAATTGAGTTTAGCATGACTGAGGAATGATATCTAAAAACTGAAATATAAAAACAAATTATATTTTTATATACTACTAACAGACATTTGGAAATTTAGATGAAAACTTGTTACATGACGTCAAATTAAAAATCTGGACCTTGAGGGGAGGGATCCAAGGTGGCCAATTAGGAGCAGCTCAGGATTGCAGCTCCCAGTGAAAGCCTGGAGGGTGAGTGGACACCGCATTTCCAGATGGATTTTTATTGCCCACAGACCAAGAGATTCCCAGGCGGAGGAGCCCCACAGGTCACCAGCGCAGCTGGTTTGGCCGGCACGGCTGTTTAGGGACAGCGCGGCTGTTTGCCGGCGCCCCGGCGCAGCAGTTCTCCATACAAAATACATGGGTGCCGTTTTAGCTGGCAATTGGAGCTCCAGGAAGGCACACC